>BMAW01015427.1:598973-642821 GCA_019974015.1 Nephila pilipes | reverse complement strand
ATAACATTTTCTTATACTGAAGGGATATTATCCTTCTCAATTTACTCATACTTAAGCAATGGATACAGCAAATCTTGTTTTCTGAATAAGCTATTTTTAGTAATTGCTTGGACTACAAAATTACAGATTGAGTAAATAAAATATTTAATAATTTTACTATTACATGATTTCTAGTCAGCTTACCTATCATATAAATTCTACTTTCTGGTATACGAAATGCTCTATCTTAAACTCAGAAAATATATTTTTAATATTACGAAAATATTAATAAGGCATTATATAATAAATATTTGTCTGTTAAAATAATTTTAGAATTTTTAAAAATGTATCCTATTTTTGTGAAATTTTTTCATGTACCTTAAAAAATAATAAATAATTTTTCAGTTTTAAATATTAAATAATCTATCATAACTTTGAGTCGTGTATATCGTAAATTAACATTTTCAAACAAAACAAATAACAAAAGAAAGCGACAGCTATATTATATTATTAAAATATTTTCTTGAATTAAGTTAAAATAATATTAAATTAATAGCTTCTGTATAATCTGAGAGTACGATAGTTCAATCATAAACTCGTAATAATTGTGTCAGTGTTCGCTTATATATATATCATGTTTTCAAAATGTTTCGACGAAACATGCAAAAGAAGGGAAAATTTTAAGAACAATATGTAGAGCATTATTACTAAACATTTTACTTTTCAAATTAACACCTTTTTAATGCACAAAAAAAAAAAAAAAAAAAATTCAATGCTTTCCAAATATTTTGTGATCAATTTGATTTAATTTTTTAATAACATCGCATTCTAAGGCAATATGAAGGCCACTGTTGACGGACTTCATAAATTTGAATATTGGAGAAGCAATGAGGACAACACTCATTCACCAAACTTCCATACCACACCAACGTAAGGACTTAGAACCTCGACAGATTTAACAGCCGGTTTTCAATTGAACATGACTCGAACAAATGATTCAACCCCGGCTACGAGTTTGCGAAATCACTATTCAGTTACCGAGGCCCTTTTGTGATTAAATATTATCAAGTGAGATTTAAAAAATAATTTTCTTATATAACTTATGTTTTTTATTATAACTTAATTTAACACATTTCAGAGCTACAGAGTAAATCTTAAGTACAGCAAATTATGTCAAAACTTTTAATTAATTCATATATTCCAATGAAAATAATATGTAACACTTTTTTTTTTATATCTTTCTATGAATCTTTAATCTTAAAGGGAAAAAAATGTTTTAATTTGTTTTTTAAAATTTTTTAAAATTTTTTTTGCTTTTAAAAGAAACTTTTATCTTAAATTGAAAAAGTTCTTGAAAGCAATGCTTTGAAAATGTCTGTTTTAAAAATGTAAAAAAAAGTGAGTTCTACTTTTTAAAATTTTGGTTCTTAAAAGGGGCTTTTTTGGTTATTTTCCCTTTCTTTTTATTAAAAATGTATCATTTTGATTTTTTTCCTGGTCTTTTGCTTTTTATTGGTTCATGTGTTAAGAGATTTTTAAATAAATTGTGTGGTATTCTTCGAAACAATTCTGTTCAATGCGAAGAGCCACCTTGCATACCTTACATATTAAAGTTGTTCTTTCTTTCCTTCTTTCCTTTTTTTTTTTTTTTTTTTTTTGTATATTCTTTTTCGCTCAATATATGCACCTTCTTCTTTCCGTCAATTATCCTATGAGAAAATTTATCATCTGTTGTCTTCATTTTTTTTATTTCTTAGGCTCTGCATTCTTACGATTTATATTTCCTATCTGAGATGTTATTAAATTCCTTCCAAATTATTTTAAACGGAATTTTAACGAAGTTTGGCATGACTTATATACCAGAAGCCTATTCAAAACAACAAAATCGATGACGTTAAAGAATAATTTTTTTGTCCATTTCCTAGTTCTTCTATATAAAATTATAGGCGGGGGCCATGCGGTCTCCAAAATCAACATATCCCATGTGCTTGTTGTAATCTGCCACAATTTTTGGCTTGATAGTGGTTAATTTTTCTTTTTCACATTCAGCAATATCACCGTCAAATTTCTTAATATATTTTTCATTCTTCAATGAGAAATTCATTTTGGCGGCTGTGTATATTGGTCAGTATAGACACTTACCTCTTATCTTTCCAACACAAGGGTGTCATTCTATTGCAAAATCTCACGGTAAGATCACCTTGTTTCATTTTAAAAGGACCCAGATCTTTTGGAAAATGTTTTCTGTTAGATCGTACAGTTACACAGGAGTCAATCTTTTTTTTTCTTTTAAAAGGCCACGAAAAAGTTCTGGCGAGGAAAAGAAATTATCCATAAAGATTTTATAGCCTTCATCTTTTACATATTCTGTCATTGTGTATACATTATAGAATGCAGATGTGTCATATCATAAGAATAACCAGCGGCATCTGCAATTTTGTACATTTTCAACCCCCACTGTTTGCGGATTTTTTTTGGAATAGGGATTGTTTGAATAATACTTTTCCTTTAAAATTGATGATAACGTTATCGAAAGATAAATTTTCTGAGGGATCATACACTTCTTTAAATGTTCTGTAAAAAAACAAACACAATTTTTTCTTATTTTACACAATTTGTCGTAAGTTGGAGAGTCTCTGCTTTCTTTTAAACTATTATTTGAAAAGTGTAAAAATTTTAAAATCATTAGGAAACGATCACGGGGCATCACTTCTCTGAAAAATGGAGTTTCTGTCAGACTATTAGTTATCCCATAATCCTATATGCTAACTTTTTCGATGTGCCCCATCAGTAAAATTAAACCAAGAAATTTTAAAATTTCATTTTTATCAGTTGGTTTCCATAAAAGGACATGTTTTCTTTTGTCAAGTGTTTCTCCATGAAAATTAAGTACATTAATGCATACCTATTAGTTTCTTCAACCAGAACTGATAAAATTTCATCTCCAAACATCATTTAAAAAAAAATCATTTTCATTTTTGTAATTGCTGGCTTTAACTTTTAATCTAACTTTACCTATGTTACCGATGTTTATGTTACCTTTAAAGGTTAAAGGCAATGCCTTTATCTTTACAAAAAACCTTCTACCTTTTTCCATGAAAATAAACTTTCCACTTTCTCATCAAAATTAGCTGATACATCTAAATCAATCTCATTATTATCTTCGAAAATGCTATTTTCTAATTCATTTCCGAATTCTGAATCACTATCTCAAAATTTTCTTCATCTAAATGAAGTGAAATGAAAAATTTCTTTCATCAAATTCTCAATCCCTATTTCTGTGAGAAATTTTCAAGGTATTCAAAAAATCGAAGAAAGAACAAGAGAAAAGAAAAATATATCGTTCATAGACCGCGTAAAGTCATCGAATGGAGTATTTTTTCGAAACTGGTTGTTCCTAAAGGTCGCTAATGATAAGGAATTCGCATACTACTGATAACGTTGGCGAAAATTATTCCCACCTAATTACGGGCAATAAAAGCAAAGTCGTAAAAAAGATCCGGGATAGTCATAAAAGGGTCTGCTGGAAAAAGGAGGAGGAGAACTGTCCCTAGATTGCTTGGTACAGCAGCCAAATTAACTGACAAAAATTTTTTTTTTGTACATCATATGCACCGCAGAGTCGTAAAGGTTAAGGGTCATTACAAAAATTACATTAATAAAATAAGTAAGGGAAGAGCGTGTGCTCTTTACGCGCCAATCAGTGTGTGTGTGTGTGTGTCAGTTCTTCTGTGGAGGAGAACGGGTTTCATGTTTGATCATATCAGTCCACTTCTCTCTGTTACAAGCTCATTCCAGTTAAGGGCAATTTAAGTGGTTGCAGAGGCCCACCACAGTACTCCCCCCTGAGTTTCAAAGACACAGAAGTCTAATAGAGTTTGGCACAAGAGAGAAAGTCCTTGGATTCACATAAAGTTTTTTTAAAGTTACAAGAACATTGGATTAAATCGAACCTTTCTACCAAAGCGAGTCGTGGTAGGTACGAGCACATCGGAATCAAGTCTAGAAGCGTGCACAACTGGACTGTTCCTTTTCTGCTCTAGGAAAGATTCTTTTATCGAATTGGTGTCTTTCAACTGGAAAGCTGGTTTAAGACGATCAATGCTTATCGTGGTTGTCCGGTCATTGCTCTTGACTGTCAAGTTCTTGTCAGTCCTACTCAGAACCTCAAACGGCCCTTGATAAGGTGCTGTCACTGATGACTTTAATCCATCAACACTGACAAAGATATGAGAGCAGGTGGTGAGGGCTGCAATCACGAAGCATGAGATAGATGAATGATAGGAAGCAGGAGCTGGCTTAAGAGTTCTAAATGTTTCTCTCAGTTTTAAGAGACATTCAGCGAGATCAGTTGAAGCACTACTCGGTGGCTCAAAAATTTTTCCTGGCTGTACAATGGTTTTTCCAAACACCATTTATGCCAAGTTGGAGAAAAGATGAGACTGGAACTTGAGTCCTTGATCAGTGGTTAGGATAGCAGGTACTCCAATGCGCGATACCCAGTTAGCGATGAAGCTTTCCCCCACGGTTTCTGCAGATATATCACTGAGAGGAATGGCCCTCAGCCATCGGGTGTAACTTTCGATGCATGTCAACAGGTAGGTAAAGCCATCAGATGGTAGAAGTAGTCCAACCAGATCAACATTGAATAGTGTATTGAAAACTTTCCGGGGTTGAAGCGAAAGGTTGTATGGGACTCACAGTATGCCTCTGGACTTTGGATCATTGACATGCTATGCATCATCATGTCCATTTAGTGATATCTTTCAGCATGAAAGGCCAAATAAAATGGTTTCGTATTAGACGCTTTGTGGTAGGAATACCTGCATGGAAGAGATTGTGGAGAAAGCAAAATACTTCAAAGCGAAGTTTCTCTGGCACATAAGACCGTACTTTTTCTCTATGGACATCGCAGAAGACTTCAAGAGCTTGTCCCATTTTTAAAGGTTTTAACTTAATAGAGCAGTCATTGGAAGATATTAAGGTTTTAAACTCCTCGTCATTGGTTTTGCTACTGGCTAAATGTTGAAGATCAATGGTTGGGAGATAAAGTGCATTAATTATAGAAAGAGCGTCTGCCACAGAGTTATCAGATTCTGAAACACGTCTGATATCTGTGCTGATCTACGATTTGAAATCGAGATGCCTGAGTTGACGGAGTGAACACGAGTCCAAGATTTTAGTAAATGCAAAAGTTAAGGGGCCATTGTCTGTTATTATTATGAAATTATGTTATTCCAGCTGGTGCTGAAAGTGTTTTATTGCTGAGTATACAGCAAGAAGTTCCCTGTCATATTTGTTGTATTTTGTTTCTGTTGCACTCAGTTTAAGAAAAAAAAAAATGCGATATGTTTAGGACCATTTGTCGTCGAGCAATTTAATGTAGTCCCAACTGCGGTGCTGGAGGAATCAACAAGTAAACAGAGTTATAGGTTAGAGGTAGGATAAGCTAGCGTTGCAACATTAGCCAATGAGGAGTTGCATTGCAGAAATGCATTCTCGGCTTCTTCGTTCAAAGAAACTGGGCATTTGTCATTTTCTTTACAATTAGTGAACAACTTGTTTAGAGGTGCTTACGCATCGGCTGCATAGGGTAAAAATGCTTGTACAAATTTAACATGCCCCCAAAACGCCTGAATTGTGAAATAGTATTCGGCTTAAGAAAATGGGCAATGACCTCGACTTCATTGGTAAGTAGTTTAACCCCTTACCTGCCGAGGAAAACTGACGAGATTCGCTTCCCAGTGCCACCGTTTTTCAGACAGGCGCGCGAAGTTATGCGGTGTATTGGAGGAAAAAATGAGGTGCGTTTTGCAACATAAAACCTTTTTACTTTCACAGAAAAAAGAAGATGAAAAAAAAAATGTACAAAATTTTAAGTATAAAATAACAGTGTAATCAAACAGATGTTATAAGTTATCTGCTGTGTGATATTTCCTAAAACAAGATTGAACACATAAACCAGCATCACATTCATTGCATTGATAGCGAGTTTCACGACGAACTTTCGCTTTTGAACCAACAATACATTTTCTCGATGCATTTTTTTTGATGGTACTAAATCCGGAAAGTGTCTACCAGTAAGTCGTAAAGGACAATCGCTTTGTAACTTCTGTCGTTTAGCAGATCGTGGTGTGGTAACATGGAATTTTTCTAATATGCGTTCCACCAAATTCATTCGGAAATTGTAATTGTCAATGTTTGGAAGCTTCTTTTCCCGTAAGATGAAGGCATTCCAAATAGCCATATCCAACAGGTGGCGAAATATTGTTATATAATACCTCTTCTGTCTTCTCTTCTGTAAATTTTTTGTATCCATTTGTACCCAACGTCAGGCGTCTTTCAGAGAATAGCCGCAATCAGAATCCTCTTCATTTGACGTAATATCATATTCCGACGTTTCTGATCCTGAAGATGATGGGAAATAATCATCTAAATCACTCTCATCACTGTCAGACATTTTCGTAAAAAGATCTTCTATTTCGCACAATAAACGAAAACGGAAGCAAAAGAAGAATAAAAAAAGCACGACCTACTCAAACAGAAACAGAAGCAAAACTGCACAGCTATAACTTTCCCGTTTCAGAAAAATCCCCTTTACCAATACCCTACCCCTCTTCTATGAAATAAGAACATCCGTTTCAAACCTTGTTAAGGTCATTTTATGGCATTCCAAGGTCGTGGGAGTAGTTTTCTTTATAGTAGCGCAATGCAAAGGATCGTACTTCGGAAAGGCGTATATATACGCCGGCGGCAGTGAACGCATCGGTTGAGTGAGGCGTATATATACGCCGGCGGCAGTTAAGGGGTTAACACCCTCAGCTGTTATGAGACAACACAGAAATTTTACAGAAGTTTTGTCTAAAACACATTTATCGGGTTTTAACTTGAGACCGTAATCTCTTAAACGAGAAAAAAATTTGATGTAGAAGGTCAAGATGTTCATCCTCGGAGGATGCTATGAGCAAGTCATCGATATATGGGTACAAAATTCTAGACTAGATAAGACTTGGTGCATGTGAATTTGAAATGTGTGACCAGCATCCAAAAGGCATAGCAGTATAATTTAAAAGACCAAATGTTGTAGGTACTACAGTTTTAGAATATCTGATGGATATATTGCTATTTGATGATATGCTCGAGCCAAATGCAAAGTAGAGAATATAGTTTTTCTATACAGATTTTGAGTGCAGTCCTGAATGCGAGGAATTTAATAGCGATTGGGCACAGTAACTGAATTAAGATGAATGGTAATCACCACAGAGGCGATACTCTCCATTATATTTTGAAACAACATCCAATGGGCTTGTCCAGGGACTCTTTGACGGGTGAATAAGATATTTGAATTCTTTCGTGGCAGCTTTTAAACTTTTGGCAACGAGGTTTTGAAAATCCAGATGGGCCATTAGTTTCTATATGATGGTAAACTTGATTTGAAAGATCAACATTTATCGTTTGTGAAGGGTTAATTAATTTGGGATATTGTTTTAAAATTGCATCATATTTAATATTGCCGACTAGTATTGTTAAGTTATATGTTGCAGAATTAATTTTTGGAAGTTGGCCATTCGAAGAAAGTTTAGTGTTAGTTTCACTTTGTGGCATACGTCTATATTTTTGTGCCGTTCGCAGAGCACAAAGTTAAGTCATGTTGAGCTTTAGCATGTGGCGCAAAAGATTTCGGAATAACAGAAATATCTGCTCCTGTGTCAATCCAAAAAGTTATTTTAGAGGTAGAATCGGTCAATAAAACGCGGTTGATCATGCATTCGACATTGTGGCCAGGCAACGATCGCCACTCTAGTTTTCCGAATGGAAGGAATACGGAGAGGCACACTTTTTAGCTTTGTTGCCAGAATTTGTATGATAAAAACAAAATCCATTTGTTGGTTCTTGGTACATTTTAAAACGATTTCGCGAATTTCTGCGATTGTGGACATATTTTGAATTGAGAGCTGGTCTACGGGAGCGCTTCATAAAGCTAGTTAATTCGCTTACTTGGTATGTAAGTTGAGCAATTTGGTGCTCTAAATGCGCAGTGTTATGATTAGATGTTTCTGCAACTGAATTAATTCCCTGGGGGAAAGTCATTTCATTAATTTTATTGGCAACAGAAGATAACTAATCTAAGTTCTTGTTGAGAGCAGCAAGAATTTGTTCCGTTCCATTCGGCAGACATCCGAGCCACAGCGATTTTAAAAGTGGCTCACCAACGTTATCACTGGCGAGTGAACGCAAGCGAGTAAGAAGTTGGGAGGGTCGCTGGTTCTCTAATTCTAAATCCTGAAGAGGTTCGAATTTCGGAAGCCTCCCTTTCTGAGTGCACTTCAATTTAATGCTTCATCAAAACTCCGTACTTTCCGTTATTCAGGTGGTTTTAGGACTAAATCACCAACAGAATTTAATATGTCTGACTCAACAGTAGAAAAAACATAATTAAATTTAGTGGTATCGATAGAGATTTTCGCTAAGTCAAACTTCTTATCTTACATAGCACAAACTTCTAATCTCACATAGCTTCCAAAAGGGTGGTTTGACTGCCACATGGGAGATTTGATTATAATCGCTTGTTTCATTAGGTATAGTAAAGAGGGGCTAAAAGTAAAAATCTGAATTGATATTGAATGAAAACCATTGCAAAAAAGTTCTCTGTATTATAAAAATTACATATAAAAATTTAATATTTAGAAAAATGAAATCACACCGAGAATATATTCCGAGTGCAACTTGGTTCATGGTTTGCATTTTACGTCCTCTTCGTTAAATATGTTTTATCTAGTAGAATTTTGTCTTGCATGCAACACTTAAATTAAACAAAATAAATTCCCATATGCAGTGAACATATAATAATAAAAAGTATAAAGTGAATTATAAAGGTAAACTGCAGTCAAATTCCCCTAGAAGTCAGTTGTGATGAAATGTGATTACTTCAGTCACTTTTGTCAGATAAGCGTAATATAGAGTTAGAATGTAACAACAAAAATCGCAAACGTTAAAGCCATCGAGAAGAACATCTATACATTTTTACACAAATTTAAGTAAATTGTTTATGAAAAATATTCTTGGGGTGTACAAAATTCAATATGAATTAGCTATAATATGCGTTTATATCCCACACATCAAAACAAGGTCACAAATATCTACAATGCTCCACTGTCGAAATTTTCGAAAGGATACATTCACTGTACAGCCAACTCCGAGGACTTCTCCCTTCTCACTCCTCGTCCATACGAGAATTCGGCCGTCGCCCTAGGCGACTTTTTGTGGCTTTTCTTTTCATATTATATTACTAATACCAAGTAAGAGAAATCCCAGATTTCTGTAAACTAGAAATAAATACATTGCCAAGTTTGTACTGTACAGCTGTATGACATCGAAGAAATACGAGTTCTTAGAAGGCACCTTGCCCCCCAGAGCTCTGACCATTCAAACATTCTCTTCATTCAAGCTGGCAAAGCTAGGGTAGTAAGTTACCTTATCTTTACAACAAATGACCTTACTACTTTCCCAACCTCCACCCCTCTGTGAACATTGATTGCACCCCAGACCCTGCTTTTCTCATCTGAAGGGCAAATCTACTAGCGTCTCTTTGAAAACAGGAACCCTACAGGATGGAAGAGTCTATTAAAAATCGTAGGTGGGACAATTTCCTGATGCCTCAGAGAAGGCGCATGCGCATTTTGGGATCCCATTGAAGGCACAATTCAATGCCGTATCAGACGTCGAATCCGAACGGGAGGTTTACTTCGTTGAACGTTAGGCTTAAATTTGTCATGTGCGAAAAATGTCTACTCAAAAATTGGAAAACAAACGACCCTTTTCAGGGCCAAAGTAACGATCAATGTGTAATACATGCGGCGTAACAATTTGAGCGAAAAAAAGTTTGTACAAACACAGTAGAAAATTTCATCCTGAAGAAAGTAAGCCGATCTCTAACAAATTAATTTGTGGAATGTGCAGTGAAAAATTCAGGTTGACTGTAAATCATAATGTTTCATAAAATGCATTTACTGAATGATGCACTGATTGAATGGAAAAATGTCGAATGACACTTAACAAGCATGTAAGCAAACCAGAAAACAGTGACTGCTTTTCTCCACACATTGACGAAAATTTCCAATCATATTTGGACTGGTAACAACCATTCTCATTCTTATTTTTGATGTTTCTGTATATCTGTTGAGCAACTACTGTTTTGCTTAGAAAGTTTTCTTTTTTTTATAACAAATCTTTGTTGCTCAATGGTTTTATTAGACGGAGCACAGGCCACTTTTGGTTGTGCTGCTGGTAAACCTGAAAGGTTTGTCATTGTTTCAGAACTGTTTATGCTTGTTTTTAAGGCATTCATAGATCTTTTGATTCTATGCACCTCTTCAATAGATGTAGCATTTTTTAATCATGTTGCTACATTATACTATGCTGTTTTCCATTCTGTCATTGAATTTTGGATTTCAGCATCTAGTGAAACATTACGCAAAATGGGTACAATTGCATCTTTTTCTATTTCATGCTGTTCATTATAATTTTCATCTACTACGAGATTATGATTGGAGTGTTCCAAGTCTTCTCGTTTCCACTGATGTTTCACCTGCACTGCTCTCTTTATGGATAAAGTGAATGTGTTTGCAAATAATGAATCTCGCACAATAACCCACAAAACTAAACGAAAAGGAATGAATGCAAATATTGCATTCCTCACACCTTATTGTGCATTGACAAATTTTATCCCCTTCTTCAATATCATTTGTGAAAATGTATTCCTCTTGAGTTTTTGTTATAATGTGTTTTTTTAACACATTGAATATACCCGTATTCACTCCCCCCTATTTCTAAACTTATTTTGTGACGCTTTCAAATTAGAGCTACTCGAGGTGTTAATTTCCCCCTTTTGATGCTGATTATCCTTGATAACAATTTCTTGGCAATGGCTTTTGAAATCAAAGAAATAGTTTTATCCATTCTTTTCATAATTGTCCCTCCAGCTTCTTCGTATTTTATTTGACGATGCCAGCGCTCCAATGTCATGTTTGTATTTACGCATGCCCTATTTTTTTATAACAAGAAACCCATTTTTTTTGTTCTGTTGATGTAATTACTCTGGAAATATGCAACAAAACTGGATTATTTTTCTTTATAAGTTTCAATAAAGCTGCTGATCAATTTATGGAAGCTTGTTTAAAATATTTTTTTTAGCTTAATACGAATTTCTTCTTTTTATTGTATTACTTTGCTATTGATGTTCAAATTCCAGTTTCGCATCACATGCCAGGCACCGATTAATGCTTCGTCTCATCTCCAAACACTTCTCTCCAAGCATTTGGAAACGAGTTTGTGTCATCGCTTAGTAAAAAATTCGTTTTGAAGCCGGACACTATTTTCTTGATTGCACTAAAAAAAGGTACCAAAATTTCAGTTGCAACTCTCGAAGAAAAAAGTATTGCAACCGGCATCCCTTGATGATTTTCATCTTGCACCATTAATGTTGTCATTTGATAGCCATATTGATTAGTTCCATGAGTGGAATCAATCATAACACACTGCTTACCGTACAGTTAAAGAAGTTTTTCTTGAGTGTCATTCATGATTGCCAACATGAATTCCTCTATTCCGACCATCCTGCATATTTTCCCCCATTAATTTGACTGAAGTTGCATCATCTGAATGCAAAACACCCGCTTTCCCAATTTTAATATCAGCATATATTGAAAATCTTTACGTGTAGTTAGCTCAAATTGTTTGTCGGGAGAGTATGCTTCTCTGGTTTCATCTAGTATCTTTGCCATAGGAATACCCAGATGAAGAGATGATGCTAGAGCCGATCTTTCATCAGATGAAGTTTTTCAGCTTCCATATCATGTCCTACGGGGACAGACTGATACTGTACATTGATTTCTGTGACTCCATCTATTGAATGACGTGAAACAGTCATCATAGCTGGACAAGCAAAACCACATTTCACAGAACCCGAGGCTTTTGCATGTCGAATTCTATTTGATGTAGGATTTGCAACTCCACTACGATGACAAATATAATATGTGAGTTTTAATCCGGCTTCT
This sequence comes from Nephila pilipes, assembly GCA_019974015.1. NCBI lineage: Eukaryota > Metazoa > Arthropoda > Arachnida > Araneae > Nephilidae > Nephila > Nephila pilipes. Next base: position 630,786 of record BMAW01015427.1, on the reverse strand, counting down.
TTTTCACAAGTGTTGCTTATTTTAAATGACGACACACTCTCAATAGGTAATTTTAAATGACGACACACTCTCGACCCTATAGGTAGTATAAGTATATTGGTTCTATAGGTAGAATCAATCGTGACATATTTTCTGCCTCAAAGTTCAACAAGTTTTTCGTCAAGATCATTCATTTTTATCAGCATATATTTCTCTGTTATTTTTTATGACCAGTCATTTTCTCCCCCATTGGTTTAAATAGTAATACAGGATCATGTGTATCACCCTGCATATTTTTTATCATTATTTGATGGAAGTTGTGTCATCTGAATGCAAAGCACTTGTTTTTCCAATTTTTATGGTCTCTGCTTATTTTTATCTAATTAAACTCTTAAAATTGAATTGCTCATTGTGTTGAAGAAAGGACTTTCACTTATCTTTTATTATAAAGCTATGCTTCTAGAATGTTTATGACAACTTTTTTTCACTGATATATTTCATTATTGTTGATATCCTGCTGCCACTAGCATGTCTTACACTTGAAATTATATTTGTAAATAAAGGGTAAGGCATCGAAAAACATGAATAAAAATAATAGCATGTGTATAAATAACATATTTAAAAGTTATAGTTGAAACTATCATGTAATTTATTTTTACTTTATAAAGAGTTGGGGATTTAAGGCTTGTTTATATATATATATATATATATATATATATAAACATTTTGTGGAACAATTTTTATTACTGTGCTTTTTCCTGCTGAATCCTTGGGCTACTTCTTTATGAAGAAAACTACGGTTTGGTAAAGTTAAATGTTTTGAAATGATTCATGTTTAAACACTATTTATAAGAAAAATATTAATCCAGAATTTTTTTTTTTGGTCTTACATCAAAGGTGGTGATTATTTCATTCTTTGTATGGAAAATTACTCATTATTTAATCCTTTTAAAGAAATTCATTTATAGTCTTTTTGTATTTATTTATTTATATATTGAATGTATATATCTTCTTACTTTTATCTATATGTAGTTTAAAAGTTTTATATTTATACACATAATTTCTGAGTGAATGCAAAAGTGTATTTTATGTATATTTATAACCCAGACAATTTACTCCCCCCCTGTGTTTTATGAATATTAAACTTCACTACTACTTTTTATTTTAGTTATTATTCATACTACAAATACTATGGAATACTACAAAGTTATTATTCATAACTTTTGTCTTTAGCATTACCTGTTTATGTAAGCATGTCACCTGTGATCCACTTACAGTATTCCCCTCTTATTGGATTAAATTTATTATGTATAATTTATGTGAAGTTGTTTATAAATAAACTTTATAGTACGATTAACTCTTGTCATTGTCTTTATAAAGGTAATTTTTAACTTCACCAATAAGGTATAATTGAATGAAGTAATTTTACAATTATCATTCAGAATAACATGGATACAAAACATCCAAGATTTGTAACCAACAAATATTCCACAATATTGAAATGTCAATGTGTCTACGCTTAAATAGAACTCAAACTAATAAAATACTTTTCTTCAAATAAAGAGCAAATATGACAAAATATGCACTGAAAATTATCGTAAATAAATTGAGATTTTCTACAAAGAACTTAGACTGCTCTTAGGTCATACCATTTGAAATTCAAGGTTGCAGCCAAAGATAAGTTTGTAAGAAAATAATAATAATAAACCTCTTAAAATATATATTCTTGGGACTAGAAATAAAATCCTCCAACATAAATTTAAATCTATTACTTTATCCAGCTAATGCTTAATATTAAATTATTAATACTTATGATAGCTCAAGAAACTTCACATTTATATACCTAACCAATTTATTATTACATAAAGGCTTCTTAAAGTGTTCATACACTTACAGATTTCAATAAAACACTACTATGCTATAACTTTAAAAATAATTAAAATTATTCACTTGGAAATATTTCCTATTAGTTTTTCTTTAACCCTAGAACACTTGTGATTGTAAATTTTATGTGCAGTCTTCCTTTCTTGGTTATTTTCTGGCCTTTCCCTTCTACTGATATACTTGTTTAATTTTGAGTGCTTCAAGGTGTCACATAGTAAGTTTTTCTTATTATTCAAACAAATTCAAAAGTTTAAAAGAAGGTATGGGGCTTTCACAAAACAGACTGACTCGCTATTCTCTTTCTTCAACTCTTTAATGTATATTTGGTCTTTCAGATCTTAGGAAATCACATGTAATATTGTTAAAATAAATTACAAATAAGATTTTATCAAAAGCTCTTTATTTTAATATTTTAAAGATTAAAAAAAATTAATACCTTTTTTCTTAAGAATGACATTGAAAAATAGCCTTAAATTAAAAATAATGGAAAAATAGCAAACTTGTAATGTGAGAAGCAATAGGAATTTCTAAAAGAGATTTCATGTAAAATAAAAGTATTTCCTTTTTAAAGAATGTAATATGATACCTTCAGCAGTTGCCTTCTTGACTGCGAAGTAATAACAAAACAAATGCAAAGAACAGCCAAGAAACCAATAATGGGGTAAAACAATGAACTTTTACATAATCATTGTCGGTTGAATACTTTTTATAAGGTATCGTATTTTTTCTGAAGTTATTTTTAACTTTTCGAAGAATTTCATTGGATTATTTTAATGGAATTGATTTATTTTGCATAATGAATTTAACAGGAAAATTATACATAATTTTCTGCATTTCATTCTTAAAAATGGTTTATCCTTATGCAGTCATAAGCAAATGCTCATGTCCATTCGCACACAATTATTCAGAACCAATTTTTAAAAATTTTACAATGAAAATCTTCTCTCTTGAATTATTTTAAAATTCTTTGAAATAATTTGGAATAAACTAATTAATATTCGCCCAATAATCCTCCATGTGCAAAAATGTTATAGATAAACTAATCATAAATAGAAGTAAATAATTAAATCGACTGAATTTTCAAAAGTAACGAGATATAATGTTATTTCTTGAAACAGTCTTAATTTTCTTTCTTAAATACAATAAATGATGTTTTGGGAAGATTTATTGAACATTTAAAGGCATTAAAGTTACGAGTGTGTGTGTGTGAGAGAGATTCTCCGAATTCTGGCTAAGCAACAAATTTTACAAAAATAAAAAAACAATTTTTAACTTACTGCTTTTTATTAACAAGTTATAATTATTTAAAATTTTATTGAAGATTACCTTTTCGGCTAATGGTTTACAGTAGGTTGCTTTAAATGACAGGATACCTAGGGAGTGATATTTATACTAATTGTAATGAATTTGAAATATTATAATTAGTATGAAGTGCTTGTTGCACTGACTTTTGCTATACAAATAAGACATTGTTTTGGGTGTAAGTCTTTTGCTACAAAAAGTAGTTAAATGGCCATGGCCTCACACACGACGTTCTAATCGAACATTTTGTAAATCTCCGATGTCATTTCTCTCCCGAAATTTAGGTGAAAAGTAATTGGCGTCCCCTGTACTAAAATCAAGGTACATAATCCTTTCTTCTGGGTGTGTAGATGAATTAATAATCTCAGCTATTGGTTACTGAGTACTCCAAATGCGAAAGGAAATGATACTTGCCACTTATAACATCTGATGTGGGGATGATTTTCATACGGGACTCTACAAGATCGAAACCCGATCTTAAAGTTCGTGAGAAACAAAATATTGCTTGACGAAGGTGTGTAAATTTACGGAATACCTCTCCCCAGAGTGGGAGATACCTCCACATCAGAGCTATTAAATATGAGAAAATTAAGAGAGTTTCATAAGATTTGCTAAAAGGTAGGAAGAGAAACTAATGTCAACAATATATGTCCGCCAATCGGACATATAGGACGAAGCCGGTTCTCCTCGGCCGCCGCGAGGCGGTCGAGTGAGAGGTCCGGAAAGGCAACCTCTTTCCCCGAAGCACCGGTCTCGAATGAACGAGGCCGGGGGAGGTAGGAAAACTGTGGAGAGAAAGGAGCGTTCTGATTGGTCGAACGCTCGAGGAGAGAGAGAGAGAGGGGAGAATCCGCCAGCTAGCTGACTTTTTCTCCGAGAAAAAAAATGAAGAGAAAAGGAAAGTCCTTCGATACCGTTCGAACATAAATTAAATTTAGAAAAATATGTTAGTTGACAAAATTGAGGGTCGGAAGGTTTGGTTGTCAATTTGTGACCTAATTCGCGCTGAATGAAGTCAATAAAAGCAATTTGGAAGAGGATATATTGCTTGACCTTTCACGATTCCGACTGTGTTTAATGAGGACTTGGGCCAGATGTATGGAAGACTACTAACGAAATGGGTTGTATTATGCATTTCCATTGAAACTGTCCATTGTAATTCAAAATATTAAGGGCAATTGGTAATTTTTATCTTATTAATATATTTTTATTACAAAATTATTCAAATAACATTAAACTAATAATTTAAAAAAAAAAGGCTGCGTACCAACTGGTTTGATTTTTTTCATCCATGGCACTTTTTTTTTTGTCTCTCTTCATGAAATAGAATTCACAACGTGAGTTGAACGTGTCACTAGTAATATGCAAAATTTTGCCTATGTAAATTTTAGATATTGCTAGTAATACATGACTTTTTAAATGCGTAATTTTAACGTATTTCCTAGTGATAGAGTTGTTATTTGTAAACTTTTGAATGGCGTATATAATAGCGTAGCAGGACTTTTCCTGATGATCTTAGAGATTTCCCGTTGAGACTTGCTCTCTTTGTGCAGTTTTATAATTAAAGATCAAGTGATAGATTCTTTCCCCTTGGAGCCTGTTGGAAACAAATTACTAGGATCCCACCAGGAGGCGCCTTGTCTCGTGTAAGTGAGAGCGCACGGGTTCATGAGTAATATTTTTCAGAGTGCTCTTGGATCTTGACCGCGTAAGGCGGGTTATTTTCTTATATTTGATGTAATTTCTCCTGACCGCAAAAACAGGTTAAGTAAAAATATGGGTTATTTGGAAGCCTTGTATAGTTTGTAAATAGTATAATTATTTGTTTATGTGTGATTGGCACGTAGAGACTGTAAATATAAAGGTGTGATTAAATTAATTGCTCTCCCTATTTTGGCTTGATGGATACCAACTCCAACATTTGGTGCCGAGAAACCCAACAGGAATCTACGTAGCCAATTAAGGGTAAATGTTTGAATATATTTTACATTTGTTTTTAAAATCGATTTCGGAAACACGATGAATAATTTTGAAAAATTAAAAGCCCAAAGATCCACTTTGCGCGGAAGTATAACTAAATTAATAGAGAAAACAAAATTAATTTTGGGTTCTTCGGTTGAAGATACTGATTCTGAGGAAATACTTGAACTCCTGGAACAAATAAATAAAAAGGAAAAAATGATTTGAACATTGTGAATTCCGAAATCGAAATTGCCATAACCGATCCTACTGTATTTGATAATGAATTAAAAACAAGCGAGGATTATTCTGATAAAATAACAAGAATAAAATTTAAAATAAAAAATCGAATTAAAAGGATAAATGCTCTTGACAATAGCGTTGTGGAAAAGAGAGAGAACAGACCTTCTCAGTCTGTATGTTTAAAATTACCCAAGTTATCAATTAAACCTTTTTATGGTGATTCCAGTTTGTTCTTGGAATTTTTTAATAGTTTCAATAGTGCTATACATGAAAATCTTTCTTTGTCAAAAATTGAAAAATTTGGGTACTTGAAATCTGTAATATCAGGGCAAGCCTCTAATGTGGTTTCGGGATTTTCTTTATGAAAGGAAATTATGAACAGTGTTTGGAATTGTTGCGGGATCGTTATGGAAAAAAAGAAAATATTATTGCATGTCATATGAATAAATTATTAATTTTAGAAGCTGTAAAAAATTCTTCTAATTTGAAAGGCTTAAGAGAATTATTGGAAGCTTGTGAAATTAATATTAGGAACCTGAATATTTTTGGTGTATCTTCGGACTCTTATGGGCATCTTTTAAATCCAATTCTTCTAACGTTACTGCCATCAGATTTAGTTCTTGATTTTCATAGAATAAAAGATTCTACCAAAAGCGATGTAACTGAATTAATAGCATTTCTAAAAAAAGAGGTCGAATGTAGAGAAAGTGTGTTAAATGTATTAGGAAAGAATTTCAATGAGGAATCGATCGTCAACAGGAAACATACCATTTTTAATTATAAACAAATGAATCCACATGGCAGACATAACACTCCTTCAGCTTCTGCTTTGGACATAACAACGTCTAAATTTTGTATATTTTGTAAAAGTAATCAGAATTATGTATCCCGATGTAAGAATTTATCTGATGATAAAAAACGTGCTAAATTAAGAAAAGAAGGTGGATGTTATAGGTGTTTTAAATTTCCTTTATCCAAAGATTGCAAAATTAAAGTTAATTGTGAAAAATGTATGAGCTCTTCACACAAACAATTATTCTGCCCAAAAGAACGAGAACCCAATTCACAATCCGAGCAACAGGAGAATGAAATAGTTGTAGACACGTCGCATTCTCAATGTTCTAACTCAACTATTTTACAAACTTGCAATGTTCTAGCGTCATCAGAAAATAAAACCTTAAATATAAGAATATTGTTGGATTAGGGAAGTGAAAGAACATTCATACTACGAGAAGTAGCAGAAGCTTTGAATTTAGAACCGATCCGTAAGGAGAGACTGTTACTCTATTCATTTGGAAAAAAAAAATCCCGAACTTTCCAACTTCGATTTGGTTCAACTGCAGCTGAAGAATCCCCATAACCCAAACCACAGAATTCCGATTGAGGCATTAATCACTCAACACATTTCCGGTGTATCTTTGGATTCACGATTTTTAGTTAACAAAATAAAGATGTTAACTGAAGTCAGTGGCCTTGAACTGGCAGACTCTGGTACAGGAAAAATTCAGCTTTTGCTTGGTATGGATTTTTTTCTGCGAAGTAATAAGGGGAGCCCCTGTTAGAATAACAAAAAGTCTGTTCGCTCAAAAAAGTTTATTTGGTAATATTATTTGTGGAGCGTTGCCTATTATGACCTCGAATAAATCGTCTGCTTGTTTTCGCGTTTCGGTTGAGGATGATTTGAATCAGCATTTGAGAACTTTATGGGAAATAGAGTCGATTGGATGTGATACGGCGCAGGAAACAAAACATGATTCTGAACTTATTAAAGAATTTGAAAATAATTTAACTTTCTCGGATGGTCGATATGAAACAAAATTACTTTGGAATTTACCCAAGACACATTTAAGCAATAATTATGAAGTGGCTAGAAAACGGTTCTATAACTTATCAAAAAAATTAATGAATGATAAATTATTATTTGAGAGTTATAATAAAGGTTTAAGGGAACAATTACGAGATGGTGTTATTGAGGAATGCCTGGATAAATCTGTTAGCGAAAGTTCATATTACTTGCCGCACAGACCAGTGGTGAAAGAAAATAACGTGAAAACTAAAGTGAGGATAGTATACGATGCATCATCAAAGGGAATGAACTGTTTTTCTCTAAATGATTGTCTGCATCAGGGTCCTCCGTTATTACCTCCTGTATCGGATTTAATCCTTAAATTCCGTAATCATAAGATTACATTCTCTGCTGATTGTGAAAAGGCATTTTTACAGATAACAATTCATGAGAATGATCGGGATTATTTGCGATTTTTGTACTATAAAGACTGCGACATTGAACAGGATGTGGTTCCTTATAGAATAAATCGGGGTGCATTCGGTTTAACCTGCAGCCCCTTCATTTTAAATGCAACTATCAAGCATCACGTGTCAAAATATTGCGAAAAAAATCCCTTGACCTGCTACATGTTGAATGAGTCTTTTTACGTCGACGACTTATTTCATGGGTCGCATTCAGTCGAAGAAGCCTATAAATTATTTCGGAAGCTGTAAATATCATGAAAGAAGGTGGGTTTAACTTAAGAAAATTTGAAACGAATTCCCCCGAATTGATGCAAAAATGGGAAAACAATACATCCATGTTCAAAGAAAACAAATACTCAGACTCAAATGCAAAAGTTCTTGGATTGATTTGGATATTATAATATTGACAATTTGGGACTTGAACTACAATCCTTGCTATTATATCTTGAAGGGAATCCTCCCTGCACCAAAAGGGTGGTTCTCAAATCGGCAGCTCATATTTTTGATCCAATTGGATTTATTTCGCTTTTCGTAGTACGCATCAAATGTCTTTTGCAAAAACTATGGACGAAAGGACTCGGATAGAATGAAAAATTTCCTGATGAATTACAACAAAATTGGTTACAATGGTGCAAAGAAATAACTTTATTTTCAGAATTCAAAATTCCCAGATATTGTTTTCCAAACATGGAGTTGAATTTTGATAACGTTCAACTTCAAGTACTTGGAGATGCCAATCCAGCCTGCTATGGAGCTGTAGCATATTTTAGGTTTGAAAATAACTTGCGCGAAATTTACACATCTTTCATTATATCCAAATCAAGAGTGGCACCCTTAAGAAAATTGACTCTGCCTAGACTTGAGTTAATGGCCGCATTGATTGCATCGAGATTAGTGAAATACTTAATGAAACTCTTTCCAAAGATTAAAAAGGTGTTCCTTTGGTCTGACTCGACCATTGTTCTTCATTAGATCAAAGGATCTGCCCACAATTGGAAACCAATTGGGGCGAATAGAGTCACTGAAATTCAGGAAAATACTGATCCATTAGATTGGAGACATTGTGATGGGAAGTTAAATCCAGCCGACTTGATTACAAGAGGTTGTGATGCTGAGGAATTATTATATTCAACGAACTGGTTTTGTGGACCTCCATTTCTTTCGTTGCCTGAAGAAAAGTGGCCAATAAGCAAGCTACCTCCTTCAAAAACCATAGAAGGTCAGAGCGAACGAAGATCCAAAATAGAAATCTCCTTACATTGTGCTACCGAGAAGAATGAGAATGGAAGAGAGCCTGTGTTAAAATTCGAAAATTATAGTTCCTGGGAACGACTTAGAAGACTGACAGCATGGATCCAACGATTTTGCAGAAATGCTCGAAAAGTTAAAGATCATGATTCTGGAGAATTGAGTGCCGAAGAGCTTGAGGGTGCAGAAATTTACTGGATGAAATATATTCAAGATGAGAATTATCCTGAAGATATCAAAGCTCTAAAGACAAATAAATCCATTCCTAAGGATTCGAAAATATTGAAGCTGAGTTCTTTTCTTTCAGGGAATGGTCTACTTCTGGTGAAGGGTAGGCTACAAAATGCGAATCTCTCTTCAACCCTCAAGCATCCAATTGTGTTACCATCAAATCATCTCCTCGTAAAAATGATCATTTATGATGCCCATGAAAAGGTGTTCCATTCTGGGGTATCAGCAGCTCTAACACAAATAAGAGAAAAATATTAGATCATTAAAGGTCGACAATCTATCAAGTCTACATTAAGTAGGTTCATTATTTGCAAGAGGTTTAATATCTTGTCAGGAAAGCAATCAATTGCGCCTCTTCCAGTCACAAGGGTGGAACAATCATCATCCTTTCACGTTGCCGGCATTGATTTTGCAGGTCCTCTTTATGTTAAGAACAGTGAAGATAAACATTACATCTTGCTTTTAACCTGTGCAATTACGCATGCTATCCATTTGGAACTTGTGACTGATTTGACTGTTGATACCTTTTTACTGGCATTCAGGAAATTTGTATCTCGTAGAGGAATACCAGCTGTAATTTACTCGGATAATGTTAAAACTTTTAAACATTCTAATTTAGATTTAAAAACGATCTGGCCTTTGATTGAACACCCGACCGTTGTACGTTATTTTGCCTCGAATAACAAAAAATGGCAGTTCAATGTTGAGAAAGCCCCATAGTGGGGAGGATTTTACGAGAGACTTGTGAGGAATGTGAAAACTGCTCTCAGGAATGTTTTGGGCAAATCCTCCTTCAACAGAGACCAGCTCGAAGCGACCATTATCGAGATCGAAGGAGTGATTAATTCCAGACCCCTGACTTATGTGTATAATGAACTAAATGAACCTTTTCCTTTAACACCAGCTCATTTGTTAGTTGGAAAAAGGATTCTCAGCATTCCATCAGTGAAATTGCCTTGTGATTCCCACCTCTCTACAAGGAGGTTGCTAATAAAACAATTTAATTATCGTGAGAAATTAATGCAAATGTTTTGGAAAATATGGCAAAAGGAATATTTGTTGGAGTTGAATTCTTTTCATACTGTTAAAAATACGGGGAAAATTAAGGATTTTGAAGTAGATGATATAGTTTTATTAATAATGAATATTTTCCGAGAAGTTTTTGGAGATTAGGGAAAATTATTGCAACCTTTCCTGGTAGAGATGGGAAAGTTAGGTCATGTGAGGTGAAGACTGGTTCTACAGTGCTCAAAAGACCAGTACAATTATTATATAACTTGGAACTGAAAGATGATAAATTTTAAATATTGATTCTTATTTTATTTATCTTTTTGTAGTTATATTTCAGTCTATGATTTTCATGTATTGTTTTTATATGTATTTGATATATTCCATTGATTCTTATTTCATAAATTTTTATGTCATATTTGAATGTTGTCTTGCTTTGTACAAAATTAATATTTTGTATTGCATGCATTTTTTTTAGATTTCAAATATTGTGATTCATGTATTAGATTTTTTCTTGAAGTACATTGAATAAGTTTAAAATTTCTTGTATATAGTTTTTTTTTAATGTCTTGTGTATTTTCTATCTCGTTTTAATAAGTTTGAAATCTCATTATGTTTTATTGTTTAATTTTTTTTCAATGTTTCATTTTATTGTTTCTTGCTTTTGCTTATTTTACGAATTTGTATGTGGTATCTTGGTTATTTAACGATTTCGTTAATGGGATATCGTGGCTGAATTATATTCAGAAATATAGAAGAATTTTGAAATTATAAAATTACTTGGCCCTCTGGTAAGAAATCTTTTTTCAAGGTGATTTATGTTACATGAGTATAAAATATATTTCAGCTTTTGAATTATTTAACTAGAACATTTGTTCAATCATAAATTGACATTTGATTTATTTTTTGAAGTTTTGTACATGTGTAGTGTTAAGCTTTGAACCTTTTGATTTGAACTTTATTGTGTGAAAAACTTTAATCAGTTTTGAATATGATTATTATTGGATTATTTTGTACTTATGATGAATTTTATTTTGATGTTTTTCAATAATTGTTTACATATGTTCTTCTTCATGAAACTGTGTGCTCTCCAGATGATGAACCTCCGTTCATCCGGGGGGAATATGTTGGAAACAAATTACTCGGATCCCGCCAGGAGGCGCCTTGTCTCGTGTAAGTGAGAGCGCACGGGTTCATGGGTAATATTTTTCAGAGTGCTCTTGGATCTTGACCGCGTAAGGCGGGTTATTTTCTTGTATTTGATATAATTTCTCCTGACCGCAAAAGCGGGTTAAGTAAGAATATGGGTTATTTGGAAGCCTTGTATAGTTTGTAAATAGTATAATTATTTGTTTATGTGTGATTGGCACGTAGAGACTGTAAATAAAGGTGTGATTAAATTAACTGCTCTCCCTATTTTGGCTTGGTGGATACCAACTCCAACAGAGCCATTATTAAATTATATAATTATTTAGTGTCTAACATAGAGAAAATTGCAGAAAAATCTTCAAAACTATCAGTAACATACAACATAATCATAAAAAAGTGTATTCAGACTTTTAATTGACTTACAAGCTTTAAATTTTCAAATTGCATGCATACTTTTGTGGTGTAAGTTTTTACTGGCAGATAAGAAAATGATCTTTAAAATTGTAGTGTAAATTAAGGCTAAATTCATTTCCCATTATCTTGAAGTGTAATTCGCAATCAATAAGGTATATCCCCCAAAGATATATATATCTTATATTTATTTTAAAAATTTGAACTTTTTGACTGCATGAGTAACTGTTGGATTTTATGGCGCAAGAGACAAAGCAGGCCATGCTGTGCCAAACATTTGTTACAATCCATTAAAACTATATTATTTTTAAGACATGAGACAATCACAAGGGGATAAAAACGGTGAAAGATTAAAAATTCAAATATGGTGTAAAAGGCCAATGTTTTTTAAAAAAGCAAATAAGCTATGGTGGGGATTTCTCCATTTTTACTGCATACTTACACGCATTAGGTGCATACTTTGGTGATTAAATGTATATAAACATGCTAGTGTTCTAAGGTTTAAAAAATTAAAAACAGTATAACTTTTAAATAAATATTACAATATTTCCTTAGTTCAGTACTTAGTAGGATATCCTTTAGCATCCACAACAGTATGTAAGCATTTGAACATATTTCTCACTAGCGTTTTTGCAATATCTGTATCGATGTTCCTCCATTTTTAGGTTAAGATTTATCACAGACGCCTCCTAATTAAAAGAAGAATCTTGTCCAATTTGGAATATCACATGTCCAAAATAAAAATAATTAATCTTAATTAAACCAGAACAGAATTTTTTCATTTTATTATTAAAATAACTGATCACTATTTGTTCATTAAATAATCGAAAACTGATAAATTAAAAGTGTTAGAAATAAATTAGTTAATAGAAATTCATTTAGATAATAGAATTAAAAAATATTAGAAATAATTTATTAATAGAAATAAATTAGTGTTGATTATTCTGAAGTCCAGCAGAAAAAATTTGATCTTATCAAAAAAAATTATAAATGATTAAATTTTCGGTGAAACAACGAATTCTTAGGCAATAAGTAAAGGAAATCTGAACGTGTGTGAACTGGAATTAAAATTGCACCTCCTTCATACAATTGAGAATTCGCTCCGATGCTTATTACGGCATCAAATCGAGCACCGTCACCAAAAATCTACCGCCGCTCATTACGGCGTCGACTCGAGCACCGTCAACAAGAACCCATCATAACAGGCACCCCGAAACCCATCGTCAACAAACTTACCAATGCGATTTGATCGCAATCGGCACTCAAAATTCATCTCCCCTGCGAATTTTAATAGATTGGTCCACTCCATAGGGTGCCAGTTGCGAAAGAGACGCCTGTGGAAAATCTGAAGGGCTACACTATAAGACCTATGCAAATATTTCCAAACACTTTCAAAGAATAGCTCACACACAGTTTGGAGGGTAGAGATCAAAAATAAATCACGAGTGTTTTTCGCATTTAGGAAATTTAGATGTATTAATCACACAAAAAGTTTATATTTATTCGTGAAAGTAATAAAATTGTTATTGGTTCAACCATTTACATAATGGACTAACCTATTTCAAAACATAAAATATTTACTAAGGAAGTTTTGGATTTAAATCGATCGTAGCATATCGCTAATTTGTCGATTTTTTATTATAAGATCGCCTTGATAAAAAAAAAAAAAAATATGCAGATACATACACCATCCTCATAATTATTGTTTCCATTAAGCTTATTGTTGTATTCATGTAGCTGATTATATTCTGTTTATATAATTACTGCAATATTTTTATGCAGTGTATTTCATTTGAAGTACTCTTGTTATTTACATTGAATGAAAAACTTCTTAAATGAGCTACTTTTAGTTCTTCATTTTCTTTCTTATTGAAAATAATTAATCTTATAGCTCAATGTAGCATTAAGGTAATTAAATTTTTTTCCTGGATAAATAATGCTAAAATATGTTATTATCTTTGAATGTTCACATTTGATACCTGTTTGTAAGATTTATTTTAAATTATAAGTAAGATGTTTCTTTAAGCATAATATTCAGCAAAATGTTTGGTGAAAATTTGCTTACATTCTTTAATATGCAAGATTTATATATTTTTCTGCATAATTTAACAATATAATTATATGAACAATCTATCTGTCATATTTCTTTCTTTATTTTCAATGATATAAACCTTCTTACACTTTTCTTAAATTTACTTTTGTGAATTGTGCATTATTTTGGCTTGAGTTCCTCATAATAATATGAATTTTAACCTATTTTATTTAGCTTATTACAATTACATAGTAAAATTTATGTAGCAATTAAACCATGAAATGCTCATGAAATAAGATTATTTCATTTGCAGTATATTTAATTACTTATTGCAATTAAACGTAAATTAATGAATAAGAGCTAATAAGCTTGATTTAGTTTTATTAACGTTGCACTAGAAGCAACATGAGAGCTATTGGCGATAGACCTCACAATTTTGAACCGCAGTCAAGTGACAAGGACAACACCTGAGCTGGCATCCCTTCCTAACTTCCACACCATGTCACACTTATACCATACTTAAAAATAGTTCAGCTCAATATTTGTCTTATCAATTAAAACTATGAAACTACTTTAAAATTTATTTGTAAGTTATAATGCGATTTGCGGATAACTTACACATAAGTAAATATCCGTTATTTGTTTGAGCAGTACAAAAATTTATTGAAATTATTTATTAATATTACGATTACTGAAGGATAATTTTTGTTATTTTACATCAACACAATATGTTCAAATTATGTTCCACTGCACTACCTAAATTTAGAAAGAATGTGTGCTTTAATTATTACGCTGACAAATTGTGTCTTTTTACAAAATTGAACTGCGCAATTTTATATAATTATAAGAAAGTAATTATGTTCACCATGAACACGCATAAAATATGCATTCCAAAAAGAAAAAAAGAGAAAAAAATATTCATCTTCAAATAAATAATTATTTAAAATTTTAATTATTTTCAAAATATTTTAATGTCTTATAATTCTCACTACTGTAAATTTTAATATTTTTGAGTTATATTTTTGTTAATTTCTTCGAATTTTTTTTCACAATTCAGTGTGTGTGTTTGGTTCGAATAGTGTTAATTACCGCTTTGCAATTATTTTATTCTATCAGACGTTACAAAAACAGTAAAAAAAGAAAAAAAACAGTTACACGTAATTTTGTGTTTTTTTTTTAAAAAAAAAAAGGAATTATGTATCAAAATCCTCATTCCATGAGTAGAATAATTTGATACATTATGCTATTAGTAAAAAAGACTTGGAATCTTTGTAAATGCATTACCGTCGTGAAAAATTAAAAGCAAAGAAAAAAGAATTCAAAAATTTTAAAAGTCAATGAAATAATATAATGCACTCTGTGAAAGATAGTTAAGATAATGCCTAAATAATACAGCTAAAACTATGAAAGATTGTGCATAAATTTATAAAAGTTCTAAAATTAAAATAAGGTGATATAATTTTTTTTCCTTTTGATATTCTGTCAGTTTTAGAGTACTGTTTCCTCATAAGTTTGCATGAATAAGTTATTCAAAAATGGAAGAAATATATTTTGAAACAGCATTCAACTCATCCTTATTTGATAATTTCTTTACATAATAGCGAATAAAAAATTAAATCTTTATCAAAAACTTCAATTACTTCTCAAAATACTTTATGCAGAAGAAAATAATAACGTTTTTTAGTTATACTCTAATAGCAGTACTCGAAAATGAAAAAGGGTTTTTTTTTTTGTAACAAAATTTAAACATATACTGAATGGAGTATTAGAAAATATTACATACTATGCTAACTGTTGAATGAGTGGTGAATTTATTCGAACTGATCAAAATTAATTTTAAAAAAATGCTTTAGAAAACCTGAGCTGTTATACAGTAGTTTATTTGTATGTTTACAACAGTTTATATATCACTATATATTTCCTTCGTTTGTAGTCAATGATAAAATGCTTTAAAATATTTTAAGCCTTTTTTTTTTATTGATATTCAACTTATTAATATACAAATGTTAAGACTTCGAGAGAAACTGAAAAATTGAAACAGAAACTAGTAATGCCTACTCCTCCCCTGTTTTTCTCTTCTACAATCTTTAAAAAACAAGTTCTTATAAGTGCAGTGGAATTTTTAAACACAATAAAAGTACAATACTAAATATATAATTTATAGTAAGAGGCCAATTTTTGTGTGCGCTTTCATTGTTTATTTTAATTCTAAAATTCAGCCGAGTGTGTTGCATTTCTCGACTTTATCACCACTACAGAAGTTGCTTTGAAATAAAATATTCTACTTCGTTTTTTCTTAAGTTTAAATCTAAAAAATATATACTGTCATTCTTGGTTGTTAGAATACTGCTGAGGAAAAACTAGCATTTTCTTTTCTTTTGTTGCAAACATTAGAGAGTTAAAACTCATGCGACAGATAAAACATCAAAAAATGTCTTTAGTGTTCGACCATTCTAAGCCTATCTATCTGAATCTTTGAATACGTAATGTGTTTAAAAGTTAGTTTTCAAAAAAGTATCGGGTACAATCTCCTAAAGAAAAGTTACAAGTCGTAACAAACCTTATACAAAGGGAAACGAGATTATTGCTTTCAGGGGCAATATTCTGTCTCAAATGTTGCATTCATTCTCGATTTCCGTATGATTATACATCATTCTTATCAATTCCTTCCTTACAAAGTTGTCATGAGTGTCCAGCTTATACCTCCATAAAACCTTAAATTTTTAAATATATGTTTGGGATTAAAAATTTTTTTGACAGTGTGTGTTTCAGTCGGTTCGTGAGAGAGAAACTTTTCAAAGTTCATTAAAAGCTATCTTTTATCAACGATGAATCAAGTAAAACGGCTCAGCAATCATTTTCATTAAAAATGTAGCAGTTAAAAATATTAATTTTGTGGAAGCCATAAAAAATATCAGGGTTCAAAGCTTGCACAAAAACAGTTTTGGGTTTTTTTAGTGACTGAAAATATAAAAGCATTTCGTAAAACATCAAAAATGACAGATTAATAAGCTACATTAAGTATATATTTGTCTGCTAGATGTAAATTGCTCCTATTTTCTTTAGTTTAAAATGTTTTTGTTTTCCAGGTCACTTCAACTATTTAATTTTATTAAATAAATGGTTATTATATATTTCAGATGGAATTTTTATGGAGATAATTCTAATAAGGGGATCTCAGGAAGGATCTTTCACCCCGTGTCGTGCAGGAAGCTACGGTGATAACTTGTGATGATGGAGAGTTACGCTGGAATGGTTTTAAGTCTTGCGTGGAGATGAAGTTCAGGAGGAGGGAAGAGAGTAGGGATTCACTCAGGTGGCTGCAAAGTTCTTGTGCTTAGTGAGTAGGTGACGTTGGTACCGCCACTTTCTATTGGTCCTCCTGGAGTCTGGCTAATTGAGGTGGATGGGGCATGCCTGGTATTAAGGTGTATGAAAAAAATAGGATATAGTTAAGAGAAAGTAATGAAATAAAATTTACTATTGAATTTAAAAATTATGGTTGTTCATAGGAATCGAGGAGGATAATTCTTGGTCTCTTGCTATTAGGATTAGGAAGATAATTTTCTAGATTTTGGATATTAATATTACTATTGTTTTGTAGTGATGAGAAATTTTTTTTTGGAGATATCTTGTATGGGTGTGTTTCCAAAAGCTTTCGATTTTTAAAATTTTTCTGATTTCAGTGTTTCTCATGAACCACCTGGCTTAAGTAATCATTCGGAGAGTAGTCTTTTGAGCTTCTTCTAGTATTTTAATATTGGATTTACAAGAGAAACCCCAAACAGGGCATGCATACGTAATTACTGGGCGCATCACGGAGGGGGTAGAGAAACTTTTTATTTTCTAACTACATGTTAGAATTCCGCCCTATCAGGGAATACAGCTTTCTTGTAAGTCTGCGGAATTTTTCGCGCGATTGTATGACATGTTGTTAGAAAGTGAGGCGTTTATCAAATGTAATACATAGGTGTTTAGTTAACTCAGATCAAGGGATTTGTGTGATGTACACGGTGGGAGGTGGGGGGGGGATTTCTTTCTTGTGAAAATTACAGCTGCAGATTTTTCAACATTGATTTTGATCTTCCAAGTATTGAAATAGTTTTCAAGCATTTTGAGGTGGAGGTTCAAGGCTTTTGTAACAGTTTTCGGATTTTTATACTTAGCGAGCACGGTAGTGTCATCAGCGTAGAGGTTGATTGTGGTGGGGGAGTAGCTTGAGATGTCAATTATAAAAATATTGAAAAGTAGAGGGCCGAGAAGCGATCCCTGAACTACTCCATTTTTAATACTGATTGGGTTAGATAGGGTGGTCCCAACTTTAACCTGGAAAGTTCTTTCAGTGGCATAGGAGTATAGGAAGTGTATGAGGGGGGCGGGGAAGTTGTTTGTAATAAGCTTATAAATTAATCCGTCAACCCACACCCTATCGAAGGCTTTTTGGATGTCTAGGAAAACTGCTCCTGTGAATTGACGTTTTTCTAGTCCTGAAGCTATTGTTTCAGTTAGGTTTAAAAGTGGGTGTAGGGTGGAGAGTTTTTTAACGTAGCCGTATTGGTTAGGGTTAATAAAATTCGTGGTATCTGTGAATGTTTTTATTCGATTGAGTATTATGGTTTCGATGAGTTTACAGAATGTGGAAAGTAGGGAAATAGGTCTGCAGCTTTCTGGTAAGTGAGAATTCTTTCCAAGTTTTAGTATGGGGAAGATAGATTTTTCCAAGAGTTAGGGAAATATTTTAATTTAAGTATTTTGTTAATTAAGTAAGTTAAGATGAAAGTTATTTTTATGGGAAGGTGTCTTAGCATATTGTTAGTAACTTCATCTAAACCAGGAGCCTTTCTGGCGTTGATTTTTTTCAATATATTCAATAATTTCATCTGGGTTCGCTGGTTCAATGAAGGTGTTAGTTGGGGATTGAAGAAAATCATTAATTTTACTTGTTACTTCTGAGTCTATGTTAGTATGGAAGTTAATTGGTCTGGGGTTTTCTGAGAAGTTATTAGCAAGTGTTTCGGCAAGGGTGTTTGTTTTACGATCATTAGTTACTGCTGTGCCCTTGTTTGAAATTAGACTGGATGTTGTTGGTTTTTTTATTTTTAAAAAACTTGGTAGTTTGCCAGAGGGAGTTGTCGTTGGTGTTTAGAGCTTGAAGTCTGACGTTCCGATTTTCGTCTTTAAATTTGTTGATCTCTTTTTTAATTTTTGTGTGATTCTATTCAGATTATTTTTGGTAACTGGATCAGGTGTTCTTTGAAAATTTTTTCGAAGATAGTTTTTTTTAATGAGATTTTTGATATTATTTGGTGTGTAGCTTTGGTTATTATTTTTGTGCTTGCTTATATGCACTAATGATATTGTTGGTTATTTCAGTAATTTTGTTTTCGAGGTGTGTGTGGGGGGAGTTATTATTTACGTAGTCGAAGTGTGTTTTTTTGTTTATGTTGTTGGTGAAATCTGACCATTGTGTTTTAAGGCGTCTATTTTGGTCATATTTTTTGTAAGTGAAAGTTGAATTTGGGGATCACTGGGTTGTGGACAGATGAAATTTCGGGAATTGCAGTAATCTCAAATGGGTAGTAGAATTCTCTAATAATAGCAATATCCAGTGTGTTTGATGATTTATGTCCAAATCTGGTAGGGGGGAAAGCAATTTGTAAATTTAGTTTATTGGAGAAGTTCTTGAGTTGTATGCCTCTGGTGGAGTTTTTCCTGCAATTCCAATTATTGTGTGTAGCGTTAAAATCGCCAAAAATCACACAATTTGAGTTTGTTTGTAGGATGGTTTCTAAGTCTAAAGAGAATAAATTACGATCAGAGGAGGGGGGAACATAAATGGAAGCTATAGAGATAGGAGAATGGTTTGGAGGGGTTAAAATGATGATGGTTGCTTTAACATAGTAGAGTGGTGCGGAAGTTAGCAGATGGTGTGCGATGCTATTTTTAATGACGATCATTGTGCCTCCGGAGGGGGTGATTTTCATTGATTCTGTCGTTTCTGTATTGTTTGTAGTTTGCTAACTTAGGTAGATATTAATTTTCGGTCTGAGTCTTGTTTCTTGAATTAAAATTATATCGGGGGAGTGCTTCTCTACAAAAACTCGTAGCTCCACAATACGAGTTGTTACTCCTTTTGCGTTCCAGGAGCACAAACTGAGGCCAAGAATATTGGGATATTGTTATTTTGGTATGAATTACACATTAGATTCAGATTCTAAAAGTGCTTCCATGATGGCATATTTCTGGTTTCTGTAGTTTTTTACTGCTGCAATCCTGGGCAGTTGGTGTACCAAACCAGAATATTTCACAGTTATTTATTTTGAGTTTCAGAGAATTAAACAATATTAAGACAGTTCATTATCGAGTTGATGCCATTGAAGACCCACCGTGTAGTCGAGACTGATGCATGTTAATCACGAGGCTCAAAGTCCTCCCATTGGCGTGGTGTGAAAGTCAGAAGAGAGGGTGTCAGCTCAGGTGTCATCCTTATCACATGACCGAGGTTCAAAATTTCGAGGACTGTCACCAATAGTTTTTGTGTTGCTTTTAGTGAGACGTAAAAAAAAAAACTAATAAATTAATCATCGTTGATTTGTGAAAATCGGAATTTAATTGAAATTCTATAGCATTCATAAGGGCTCAATATATTTTTTTCAATTAATCTTCTTGATTACAAGACTAATATTTATCTACATTTTCGAAAGGTTATAATATTATTATTCATTTCTTGAAAAACTTCAGCCTTAATTCAAAATAAACATTTCAACATTTAAGTATATGATTGCCTGAATTATTTTGATACATATAAAATAATTTTATATCGTTTACAAATTTGTAATGTGTTTACTAAGGATTGTGAAATTGAAATATATGATCATGCTACATACATTTAAACATGTTTTTTGAAAATTTGATCTTTGACTAAAGGGAAATAAACATTCATTTGGTAAATGCAATGCTTAATACATTCAGAGTAAAAGTTTAAACAACGCCTTCAAATATTTCAAAAGATATATTGTTGTGGGGAATAGTTAAAGTTTTCCTTTCTAATCACACAATGAATATTCATACAATAAACGTATTTCATTGCATGTCATAGATAATCCCAGTTTTCATATACAGAAATTATTAAACTTAATGAAAATTAAAAACATTACAAGAATTATTAATTCAAAATTCTTTTATAATATATATAGCGCTGCAAATACGAAATGTAAATTTTTAATGAATTGAACATTTTGCTTCATTGTTCAAAAGTTTTGATAATTTATTCAGACTTTTAGATGGTAAAAATAATTTACACATACAAAATAATCAGTGAAGAATTTTTGTGTGTATAAATAGGTAATTCATAATGTCTATGTATTAAATTATGAAATGGTATATAATATAATTTGATAATTATATCATGTAACGGTACTGTGGTCACTGCCTGCTATAAATATTGCAAAGTAAAATAATTACAATAGTTTTTTCCTGATTATTGCATTTGAATAGAATAATTTGCTGCACGAAAATTCTAATTATAGTACTAAGAATGATATAAGTAAATTACAAGAAAGAACATGTTTTCTATTTTCAGAGAACATATTTCTGAAAGTTTCTTGAATTGAAAACAGTCAAATAATTCAAAAGCGGCTTTCAGAGAGAACTTTCAAAGAAAAAGGAAGAATCATGGGTTGCTCGAGCCTACTTAAGCGCAAACCTCCCCATTGCCCAGCAGGGGACCAACACTCTATCTGGTCCTTTTGTCAAACAACACTTGGAAATGCCAATCATTGTCAGGAAAGGTGGTAAGCAATGTCGTAAGAACTTCCGTCCTCACCAGTGTTTTCTTCTCGAAAGTGTCCGTCTCCAAAAGGTTAAGAAACGCTGGTCTACAAGTATATATTTATGACTTCCCCACACTCCTCAGTGAACAGCTGACGAACGGGCAGTTTTGCCTAAAGACAAATTTAAACTATTCCAGTGGTTCCCAACTCATTCAATCTCCGGAAGCCTTTGTAATAAGCTTTGGTTTTCACCGGCTACTTCAACAGGGGAAGTAACTGCCATTGAAGAAAATAGTAACTTAAGCACTGTAAATAAAACATCAAAATATTTTGAATTATTAAATTTGTATCCAGATTTAACAAAACCTTATTTAACTAACAGAGTTGTCAAACATGATATAGAGCACCATATAGAAACTACTGGACAACCAGCCTCCTCTCGAGCACGACAATTAGCTCCGGATAAACTGCAGATAGCTAAACAAGAATTTCAATATATGCTTGACAATGACATAATTCGACCTTCTAAATCCCAGTGGGCTAGTACCTTACACCTTGAAAGATGGTTCATTAAGACCCTGTGGAGATTATAGAAGACTTAATTCCCAAACAGTACCAGATCGATACCCTATTCCCATAATAGAAGACTTTCATTAAATCTTGAAAAATAAATTTATTTTTTCAAAAATTGATCTTGTGAAAGCGTATTACCAAATACCTATTGCAGAAAGAGATAAGCCTAAAACTGCCATTACAACCCCTTATATGAATTCAATGTCATGAGTTTTGGACTAAGAAATGCACCATCAACCCTTCAGTGGTACATAACAGAAGTGTTACGAGGACTGGACTTTGTGTTTCCTTACGTGGATGATGTGTTGATAGCCTCATCTCCAGAAAAAGGACATCAGGACCATATTAAATTAGTATTTGATAGGTTTCAGCAGTATGGCCTGAGAATTAATGTTGCCAAATGGGAGCAGACCAAGTGGAATATTTGGGATACCTTATTACTGCTGAAGGTTCCTGTCCACTTCCTGAAAAGGTTGAAGCAATCAACAATTACAAAATGCCTACCATCCATGAGCTTCGAACATTTCTGGGGATGATAAATTTTTATCGAAGG
The DNA here is from genome assembly GCA_019974015.1 of Nephila pilipes. Lineage (NCBI taxonomy): Eukaryota > Metazoa > Arthropoda > Arachnida > Araneae > Nephilidae > Nephila > Nephila pilipes. Next base: position 608,189 of record BMAW01015427.1, on the reverse strand, counting down.
TACTTAAAGAATGCAGCAAAAACACAAGCACCACTACATGACCTGTTGAAAGGAGCAAAGAAAAAAGACAGAAGAAAGGTTCCATGAACTGAAAGCACTATAAAAAAAATTTCGAACAGTGCAAGTCTGATCTCGCTAAGGCTGCTCTATTGTCTTTCCCAAAATCTGGATTGCCATCATCTCTTTGTACTGATGCTTCTGATTTTGCAATAGGATCAATACTTCAACAGTATGTAGACGAGAGTTGGAAGCCAATAGCATTCTATTCAAAGAAGCTTAATGAGACTCAGAAAGCATATAGTACCTTTGATAAGGAATTATTGGGAATATACCTTTCTGTGAAGCATTTCAAGCATCTGTTGGAAGGAAATGATTTTATTATCTATACTGACCACAAGCCGCTTACTTTTGCATTTCAACAGAAAAATGATAAAGCATCACCAAGACAACAACGAAAACTGCAATATATTTCAGAATTTTCCTCTAATATTTGACATATATTGGGTAAAGATAACGTTGTTGCAGACGCATTATCTGGAATTGAAGCTATAAATGAAATCAACAATGATGAAATTGTAAAAGAGCAAGTAAAGGATGAAGAATTGAAACCGTTAATGCAAAACAATTCATCTTTGAAATTTAAATCTTCCACATTACCATCTGGAAAAACACTTCGGTGTGACATCTCAACTTCAAAAATAAGACCTTATATACCGCAGAAATTTCGATTGCAAATATTCCAATTAATACATGGTTTTGCTCATCCTGGTGTCAAGTCAACAACAAAATTGATGACAGAAAAATATGTCTGGTCTAATATAAAAAAAAACAAGTTAGAGGCATAAAAAACATGTTAGAAAAACAAGTTAGGGCCAAGGCATGCAGTAGATGCCAAAAGTGCAAAGTTACTAGGCATACAAAGTCAAAATTTGGTGAATACCAAGCACCAGATGCAAGGTTTAGTATAGTGCACATAGACTTAATTGGACCACTACTACCTTATGAAGGGATGATGCACTGTTTAACCTGCATTGACCGATTCTCTTGATGGAAGTAGTTCCTTTGCCAGATATAACAGCCGAAATAGTTTGAAAGGCATTTTACGAACATTGGATATGTAGGTTTGGAGTTCCTGCTACTATAACTGATAAAGGCCGACAATGCGAGTCACAGTTGTTCAGAAAAATTGCTGCAATATGTGGTGCCAAGGTAGGTCATACAACACCTTACTATCCTCAATGTAATAGGAAAGTTGAGCGTTTACATAGAACATTGAAAGGGGCTATAAAAGTTCACAACAATATTAAGTGGACTGAATCTTTGCCAACTGTGTTGTTAGGTTTACGAGCTACATTAAGACCAGATGTCAACCACACAATTGCACAAATGGTTTATGGCACATGCATGAAATTAATTGGTGAATTTTGTGACCAAATTACAGCAGCACATGGAAGATATAAAGCCACTAAAAACTTTTAGTACCAGGAAGCAGAAAATGTTTGTACATAAGGAATTGGAATCCTGCTCACATGTATTTGTAAGGATTGACAGAGTAAAAAAAAACTCTTGAACCACCATATGAAGGCCCATTTGTTGTAGTAAAAAATTGGATAAATACTTTACTATTATCATAAAAGGTAAGCAAGTTAATATTTCTGTGGACAGATTAAAACCTGCCTATTTGTTAGAGCCAGATCATGATAATGAACAAACTACTGCAGAACACAAAAACACAACTCCTAACCCTGTAGATCCTCATCTTATGTCAGATAAACAGCCTACTACTAGTCGTGGCAGAAAGATAAATACACCAGTAAGGTTTAGAGAGTAAAGACAAAGAGTATTTATAGTAAATATTATTATGTATATAAGTATCAAAGCTGTATATTCCTTTCGCTTGTTACTCTTATTTAATTATGAAAAATGTATATAATTGGTATATGTAGTATTTTATTTGTGTATGTATTTTTTTTCCATGTATATAGTATACTAAAATCATTGTACTTGTAAAAGTACAATGATGTTTAAAATGTAAATTTGGAATGGCATGCATAAATAATATAAGTAAATGTGTTATTCTGCAAAATGTTAAAACCTATAACACATGGATCTATAAGTTCCGAGACTAACCCAGAGATGGCGCTCGTAGTAAACCAGTAACCAGGTCTTTCTAGAGTACGAACCTTTGCTTGAAACGTGTCAAAATTTTAAGTCGATCGGACCAGAAACAGCTGAGTTATCGAGGTTGGAGTAAAGTCGTTTTGTAGTTTGTTTAAAAAATGGAAAAAACCGAGTTTCGTGTTCTGATAAAACATTGTTTTTTAATGGGTAAAAACACCGTGCAAGCGAAACAATGGATTGAAAAATGTTACCCGGACTCTTGTCCATCAAAAGCAACGATTTGTCGGTGGTTTGCGGAGTTTAAACGTGGTCGTACCGACACAAATGACGCGGAACGCTCGGGTAGACCTGTGGAAGCCGTTACACCGGAAAATGTGAGTGAAGTGACAAAAATTATAATGAAAGATCGTAAAGTGAAGCTCCGTGAGATTGCTGAGATGACACAGATATCATATGGAAGTGTATTTACTATCCTTCATGAAAAATTGAGCATGAAAAAGGTTTTTTCCAAGTGGGTGCCGCGATTGCTTTCGATGGAACTAAAACAGCAATGAGTCGATGATTCAGAAAGCTGTTTATCGCTATTTACTCGCAACAAAAAAGATTTCTTGCGTCGTTACGTGACCATGGACGAAACATGGATACATCACTACACTCCAGAGTCGAAGCGGCAGTGGCGCACAGCTGGCGAAAGCCGTCCGAAGCGTCCGAAAACGCAGCAGTCAGCTGGCAAAGTCATGGCGTCAGTTTTTTGGGATACGCATGGCGTGATTTTCATTGACTACCTCGAAAAAGGTAAATCGATCAACAGTGATTATTATATTGACTTGCTGGTGCGTTTGAAGGAGGAAACCGCAAAAAAAAAACGACCGCACAGTCTCGGGACTTATTGATCCATGTGTTATATTCAGTGTATTTTTGACTTTGAATTTGTGTAAGAAGTGTAGATGCATGATCAATGTTAAAAATGTTATTGTGTAAGTTAAAAATGTAATTGAAATTTGTCAACAAGTCTCTAAACTGTGCCTGACATATTCTTTTTCTATGTATCGTAACTTCGTTACTGGCAAGGGAGTAATGTAAAAGACAGTTTTAGTCGAGATTTCCCTCACTAGATGGCTGCACAAGTCAGCCAAACATGTGGCTTGTTGTTAGAATAAATAAGTAATCCTAATTATTAATTAATTAAAATTTAAAAATAGAATTATAAAATATTATTGATACACTATATAATTTAAAACAAAATTTATTAATTTTTTAACTTTATTCATTTATATTTCTGTATTTCGTATATTAATATTTTGGTTAAATTTTGATCATACTTTAACTGTAAAACAAACTGTGATCATTGAAAAACCGTTGTAATTTGAATCACTGTGATTGTAGCTTTCTAAACAACATGTTGTGTATCTGAAATCATCGCGAAAATAAATTCCATAATGATCCGCAACTGGTGAATAAGAAATCTCAATTTCTTTTTTCTACATAATGCAACCTAAATGTAATTAAGTCTAACTTATTCACTATCAGAAGTCACAAAAAATCGTGACCGATAGGAAAGAATAGTTTTATAGATAATTCTATTTTGTGAATGAGAAAAAATTGCTACGCCTTAAAATTTAAAGATTCAGTACTTCTTTATGTTTCGTTTTGGCTCATTATACATGTTAATTTCTCATAATAACAATTCACAATTGAAAAGTGTGTATCAATTTTAATTGTGCCTCATTACTAATTACGGAAATATAATGAGCAAAACGGGTAAAAATGTTTTAGATAATAACTATGTTACATGCTAAAAATCTGATTTAGCAAAAACCTTTCCATAACAACATCAAACTTCGATATCATTTATTATAAAACAATGAAAAAATAAGGAAAATTGAAAACATATTTTTTAAATATTTTGTTGCAAATATTCTCAAATAAGTGTATTACTATTTAACTGTAAGAAACTTTTTGTAACGAAATAAGATATAACTTAAAGTGTTTGAACTTTTTTTTGTCACAAATCATGCTACAATACTCGTCTGTTGTTCAATCAGTAACATATCAAACACTTTGAAATATACTGCTGAATTTTAACAGATATGTTATGAATTCAAAAAAAAGTTGATAATTCATTCCTGCATTACATATCATTCATCTAGATTCAACTTCTATAAAATTTTTAATCAAATCTTTTGTATTTGAAGAGAACAATAACATTTTTCTCTACAGATATTATTAATCAACTTTTTATAACTGTTTTCACAGAGGCAGTGACGAGAATGTTAATAATCTTCCATAAATTTTTGAAAAGTCATTTCTCGTGTTGTGAATGAAATACTCCAAGAAATCAAAAAAATATTGATAAACAATGAGAAATTTTTTAAAAAGTGAAAGGTTAAAAAAATGAATTACTTGAAGGAGGAAGAGAAAAAAAAAAGTTAACACATAAGATTCGTTATTATAATTTGAACAATAAAATGCCTGATGTCATAAAGAATCTAAATTATTTACGAGACATTATTAGACGTGAACATATTTTTAAATTGAAATATGATTATCAGAACAATTTAAATATTTGTTTGAAAATACTTTTGTATTGTAGGAATATTTGATTCAGTAGATTTTAATGATGTTTCTACGATAATTATTTGTTGCAGTTTCTTAAAAGGACAGAAAATGTTGAACTCCATTTTAATCAAGAATTTCCCCCTATAAAATAGCTAAATAATAGGTGTGGTTTAAAAATAATATATATATATATATATATATATATATATATATATATATATTGTGTGCGTGATGTCCCCTTACAATTTCTTAGAAAAAATTATACTTTTTCTAAAATGTCTGAAATAACTTACAAACATTAAAATAAGTTAAAGTTGTTATGTCCGCTATATAGCATCCAAATATACCTTGGAATATATTAAAAAAACCTTCAGATATTTCCCTTAAATGAAATTCACATTAAATTAAATTTTTTAAAAGCTTACATTGGAGATTTTTAATGTCAGTGGAGAATACGGATAACAAAGGTTTTGAACGCGGGGAAATTTGCTATATTGATATAATAAATCTATTTTAAAAATAATAATAAAAAAAAGACATTGGGATTTTTGCTTGATCAGTATAGAAAAGCAAGCTATTGATTGGAGTTCCATAAATTTTATTAATAATATTGTTTATCATCTGGATTTAAATATAAATTATATTTGAAATTATAAAGTCAAATGCTAGTTTATTGTAATATTAAATGAATTATTTTATTTTATCTTTATTAGAATAGAATTAAACATCCGAATCCTATAAATTTGTATTTACTTTTCTTGTGACTAATTCAATGTTTCAAAGTCAGACGCAAGAGAAGCATTTTTCTCCAGTTTTGATCTGGGAGTTGTAATGCCTCAAGGGCGAAAGTATTTGTAGGTAGGTGTATTAAGTCGAAAAAAATCTGGTTTAAAATTTTTATGCTTTCACATGGAGTATATATTTTCCATTTTTTTAAAAAATTATTTATAAATGATCAATCATATACTTTAAGTTCGAAAGCTGTATTTTAATGTCTTGAAGTTTTACTACCAATTTGATTTTTAATCACCTTTTACAACAAGGAAAAACGGGGTTTTTTTTCTAGTTAAATTATCAATAACATATTAATTAAAAAAATAAAAGTAGAAATTCTAAACATGTTTACATAATTATAAAATGGTTAAAAATTTCCTTGATTATACAATAAAAATTGAGAAAATGTAAATACGAATCTGTATTGTGTATGTTATTTTTTGAAAAAATGCTTTTAAATTTCCCAGAATCAATCCTAATCAACAACATCCGTAAGGAATAGTATATACAGTTTGCATTTACAATCAAATGATGTTGATTCAAATATTGCTAACTTGAATTCTGCGTAAAGAGAATGCAATAAAATTATTTAAAAAATAGTTAAAGACATTTTGCAAAATGCTTAATCAAATATATTCTTGTCAAATATAACATATATATTGATTTTTTTTTAAAAAACTAATTTACTAAAAACAGAAACCAAATAATAAAAGTTTTACATCATCTTATTAAGAAATGCCGTAGAGAAATACAAACTATTTGTATAAATTTACAATATATGCGTAATTCTATTTAAAGGAATTAAATGAAGTATTGAAAAAGAACGAAATGAAATATAGTATTGTTTCATCTAAAATGCACGAAAATTAAATGAAATAACTTTATCGAATTTCTTTTTCCTTGGAATCAACATTACAAATGAAATCGTTTTTTCAATTTTTTTCTATTGTAATTTCATATTTGAACAGTTATGAAATAAATGTAATAATTACTTTAGAATTAAAAAAAAAAACAAAGCAGAATTAGAAAAATAAAATCTCACTCGTAGAAATTCAGTCTATATTTTTTGCTACTATTCTCTCAAATTGATAAGTGAAAGTTGGAGAAGTTTTATAGAGCGAGAGCCAAATACGGTTATGCTGTGCAAAAAAGGTGTAACTACGCTTGAAAAAATATATGTTTGAAAAATAAAAAAAATTGTTAATGTTAATATTTGAAAAATACAAAAAGTAAAATTGGTTGACAAGGAGAGTTGAAACTTCGCTTTCGTATCCCGGGGGCACGTCACCCGTGTTTACGACAGAGAGTAAACTCCATGAGAGAGAAAAAGAACTCTACGTTACCTAGAGGTCGTGAACACAGATTGATTAGCTCTATGGCTTCCCATTATGATTAAATAATATGTTTTCATAATTTTAATAATTATAAACTGCTTCAATTAATAAAATTGTAAATTTATATATAATGGAATGTAGTAAATATATGCTTTTCTGCGTGTATGATATACCTCCACATCTCTAAAGCCTAAAATCTCTTTAAATTTTTAATTTACTTAACATCATTTAAAATATTCACCAAGAATATTGCAAAAAAATTTTTTTTAAAAAAAAACGAAAGTAAAAAAGACGTAAAGATTTTTTTTTTTTAAGAAATACAATAAATATAAAAGATATAATCGTATTTGAAACTCTTTTTATATATAGCAGAATTCGAATCTGATGTAAAGAATTAATTTTTCGAAAATGCAATTAATACAAAAATATAATTACATTTGGAACCTTTATATATATATATATATATATATATATATGAGAGAGAGAGAGAGATGGTATTTTTTAAAATACTATGAATGTTAAATATACAACTGCATCTGGAACTTTTTTTTTTGTAAGAGAATGTAATTTTTTAAAATTCTGTCAATTATAAAATATGTTTTGAATTTGGATAATGTATTTGGAACTTTTATATATACGAGAGAATGTATTTTTTTAAATACGATCAATTACAAAATATATAATTGTATTTGGAAAATGTATTTGGAACTTTTTTTTTATTAGATAATGTATTTTCTTAAGTACGAACAATTATAAAATACATAATTGTATTTAGAACTTTTTTTTACGAGAGAATGTATTTTTTTAACACGATCAGTCACAAAATATATTCTTGTATTTGGAACTTTTTTATATGAGAGAACATACTTTTTTATCGATACGATGTATTACAAAATATATAACTTTATTTGGAGCTTTTTTTATTATTATTAGAGAGTGAATTTTTTTTAAATACTATCAATATAAAAAGTATATTATAATTTTTTATGCAGCAAAGTTCGAAACTATTACAAAGAATTAATTTTTTGAAATACAATTATAAAAGGTATACTTGTACAGAACCTTTTTATGTAGCGGAAGAAAGCCTATTACTCAGCTTTTCTAAGAATCTTTCCTGCGTCATCGTGTGTGGCGTAGCAACTTTTGGACGACTACCACATTGGATCGTTAAATGCTCTGTTTAGCGATCTTGGCGGGTTTCGAAAAAACCTTCAACCCCTCTAAGTAAAGACTCCCCATACATTTTATATAATCTTAAGTATATTTATTTAAGTTTTGTTGTTTTAAGCAAACTGAAGATCCTCTCTATTTATTATTTTAATGTTTGCCACAAAAAAGTGATTTATAACGTTTTTTTTTTTTTTTGTCTTTCGGATAAAATTTCACCTTTTTTTAACATTTCTAAACGCCATATTGATTCCGACTTAGACTTTGAGAAATTGAATTTGTCGCCACTTAGGCGTGATTTTAAGAACGCACCAAGAAGTTAGCTAAATCAGGATTTAACCGCCATTCCTAATTAGCATTATTTATCCGGTCTGATTCGTTCCTATTTTCTACATCACTTAAATAATGTTATCTTATTTGTATAAAAAGTTTTTTTGATTGGCAACAGTTAACGTTTGCTTACCGCTGGTTGTGTACGCTAAGTTAAGTATGTAAGCTAATTTAAATATTATTGTTTACCTTGATACATAGTTTAACGTAATATCGTATTGGTCAAATGAGGATATTTTATATGTGTGATTGAGAACAATTTAAAAAGCCTGTTCAGAACTGATTCAAATAAGAAACCGTATTTTCTGCCACGTTAGCAATAAAGCTTTACTTTTGAAGTTTTAAAAAATGAATTTGAGTATTCACAATAATGTTAAACCTCATATTTGTAACATTTGCCAAATATGCTCTTTAGAGAAGAGCACGTTAAAGATTCATTCGTGTATCCATACACAGAAAAAGTCGTATGTTTGTAAAATTTGTAAGAAGGCTTATTCACAAAATTCAAATTTAAAAACTCATTTGAAGGAAAAACCTTGTTTGTAAAATTTGTCAAAAGGCTTTTTCGCAAAGTTCAAGCTTAATGATTCATTTGTGTATCCATACAAAAGAAAAGCCTTATGTTTGTGAAACTAATAAGAAGGTTTTCTCAGCAAGAGGGGAATTACAGACTCATTTGCGTATCCATATAAAAGAAAAGCCTTATGTTTGTAATTTTTGTGAAAAGGCTTTTTCGCAATTTTCAAACTTAAAGACCCATTTGCGTATTCATACGAATGAAAAACCTTTTGTGTGTGAAATTTGTAAAAGGGCTTTTGCACGTAGGGATTACTTAAAAACACATTTACGTATTCATACAAAGGAAAATCCTTATGTTTGTGAAGTTTGTCAAAAGGCTTTTTCGCAAAGTTCGAACTTAATGGTTCATCTG
>BMAW01015427.1:578091-598963 GCA_019974015.1 Nephila pilipes | reverse complement strand
GGAAAAACTTTATGTTTGTAAATTTTGTCAAAAGGCTTTTTCGCAAAGTTCGAACTTAATGGTTCATCTGCGTTTACATACAATGGAAAAGCCTTATGTTTGTGAAACTTGTAAGAAGGCTTTCTCATCAAGAGGGAAACTGAAGACTCATTTGTGTATTCATTCAAAAGAAAAGCCTTATGTTTGTGAAGTATGTAAGAATTCCTTCTTGAATAATGGAGATTTAAAAAGACATTTGCAAATCCATACCAAAGAAAAGCCTTATGTTTGTGAAATTTGTAAAAGGGCTTTCGCATATAGGAAATACTTAAAAACACATTTACGTATTCATACAAAGGAAATGCCTTATGTGTGTGACATTTGTAAAAGGGCTTTCTCACGTAGTGATTACTTAAAAGCACATTTACGTATTCATACAAAGGAAAAGCCTTATGTGTGTGACATTTGTCAAAAGGCTTTTTCACATAATTCCAGTTTAAAAACTCATTTACGTATTCATTCAAAGAAAAAACCTTGTCTTTAAAATTTGTCGTAAGGCTTTTTTACAAAATTTGAACTTAATGATTCATTTGCATTTACATACCAAAGAAAAATCTTAGGTTTTTGAAATTTGTAAGAAGGCTTTTTCACAAAATGGGGGCTTAAAGAAACATATATATGTTCATATGAAGGAAAAGGCTTACATTTGTGAAATTTGTAAGAAGGCTTTCTCATTAAGTGGAGAATTAAAGACTCATTTTCGTACTCATACAAAGGAAAAGCCTTGTGTTTATAAAATTTGTCAAAAAGCATTTTCTCAAAATGCGAACTTAAAGACTCATATAAGTGTTCATTCAAAGGAAAAAACCATATGTTAGTGAAATTTGTAAAAGGTCTTTCTCACGTAATGATTACTTAAACACACATTCGAATCCATTCCAATGAAAAGCCTGATGTTGTCTAAGAGTTATTAAATGCAAAGAAAGGAGGAAAGTGTATAAAAGACATTTCTGTTGATGTAAGAAATTGTAATTTTGTATACTAAATTAAGATTTTCCTGAAGTTTTAAAAATTTAAATGTGGTATTGAATAGTTTTGAAATATATTATTAATTACTTAGGGCATATATAAAACATGATAAAAATATCTTATCTCGATTTCTTATTGATTCCATGTTATTTATGACACTGTCTGTTTTTCTTACAGTTTACTTGTTATTCTAAGAGAATTTTAATATTGTTATTTATGTATGTTAAAGGATGAGATGTTCTCTCAGATTAACTATTCTAACTTGATTCTGTTCATTAGATTCATGGAACAAAACTTCAAATGAATTTAACATTACATAATTACTACATATGTACACACTTTAGAAAAAGTCGATGGATGAATATTAATGATGGTATTTTAATGTAAAAAAATTTTTTTTTGTATTAAATTAATATACTAAACAGAACAGTATTTTTTCATTTTATCAGCAGACAGGTACCAAAAACACATTATCTTTTTTGTTATATCAGTATTTGTATTTCTTATTCATTTACATATTGAAAATAAATTGAATAAAATATTTGCTGATAGTAAATAATTTGAAATTGTTTTTCTATCATGTAGAGTATTATGAACTATCAAAAACTTGTACTCTAATATACATTAAACAGTGATAAATCATCATCTGCACATTTTTTGAATACTTAAAATCACATTTCTTCCATAAATTGTTCAATATTAAATTGCATTTAACCATGAGTATAGTAAATAGATTCACTACTGTTGTCTACATTCATGTCAATATAACCATAGAACTACTTCCCACAGATGTATGACTTGGAGGGGGGAATTTGTAGTTTCAAGTGTAATATTTAAGAGTTGTCATTTTCTAAATACACTATAATAAGAATAAAAGTATGGGCAATTTTTATTAAGAATTCTTCAAAAGTTGTTCTTAAATTTATTGAAATCGATAGCAATATATATATAAACACAGGTGGCAAAATTTTAGTTTGGGAAGAATATACAAGTCAGTACTGATTGGTCTGTGAGCAACACACTCTTTATGTTGCATAATTGTGCTCACCATTGTAACTCAATTTAATTGTAACAGGGTCTTATGAAAGCTTAAGGGGTAGCTGCATTCATATTTCTTGATATCTTGCATAACTCTATCAATCAGTTTGACTTCACTGTTGTACTTTTAGTGAGGATTTTACATAATAGTACTATTTTGAAATCATTTGTATACATATTCTTTACAAATTTTGAACTAGTTTGCAATATTCATGCTTTCATGGCTTAATTTTGAAGTTCAACAGATCTCGGATATCAAAAGTTGTGATTATAGTTTAATTGGTAAAAAGACAAGTAAAATAAGAATTTTTGAACTTTTAATGATATTAATATCAGTGTGAATCTATATTTAAAAGAAAGATAAATCATTTTATTTCATTGATCATTGCATTTCATACAAAATATTAATATATAAGGAAATACAATGTCAACATTTCTCACTATAAGATTATCTTGACAAAAAAAAAAAAAAAAGGAAATTTGAAGATACATGATTCTTATTATCATTTCAATGAACTTATTATTGTATTCAGTAACTTATTGTTTTGAAGAATATATTGTGTTTATATAATTACACTCTAATTAAAAAAAAAAAAAAACACTCACCAAGAAGGAGTTGCCCGATTGTAATGAAATTTCGTATGCAAATGATTAAAATTTGGTATCCAATGAATAAATAGCGGGAGCTATAGTGCATCGGAACTGCGCATTAAGCAGGTGTATTTAGGAAGCGATTCTAAATCTGATGGTCAAATTTTCTGTTGCATTGCGATTTAGGATACCTTTCAACACTGAAAAAATGCCTCGCTGCAGATCATTACGAGCAACTGTCAAGAGTTTGAAAAAGGTCGTATCATTGGATTGAAAGAAGCAGGTTGGCAAATGGGAGAGTCCCTCGTCATAAGGGTCGCAGCGATTAGAAGATGATGGCAAGAATGGATGGACAGTGGCAGATTTCAGCAATATGATGGTAGCGGTCGACATAGGGCCACATCAGATCGAGAGGACAGAGTAATTGTCAGATCTGCTGTCACAGCGTCTCTTGCATTGTTATCAACCATTAGACGTGCGACTCACACACGAGTGTCCACCATGACCATTCACAGACGGCTGATAGAGCGAAATCTACGCTCGTACCGACCACTCCGCCACCTGCAACTCACGCCTGCACTCTGTCGAGCCAGATTAGAATGGGACTTGGTCGATCAGGTTGGAATGATGCTGACTGGGGACGCATAGTGTTTAGCGACGAATCCCGCTTCCAACTGTGTCCTGACGATCATCCTAGACGTGTCTGGACACGCCTAGGAAAGTGTACCGATCCTGCTTTCACTATGGCACGCCACACAGGTCATCAACCAGGAGTTATGGTCTGAGGTGCCATTTCTGTTGATAGCCGGACTCCTTTGGTTCTCATTAGTGGCACACTTACAGCACAGCTGTAATTTGACGACATTCTGATACCTGTTTTGATACCGTTCCTTTTGCAGTACCCTGACCTTATTTTACAGCAAGATAATGCCTGACCACATACGGCACGTTTTGCTATGAACTATCTTACGCTTGTGAAACATTTCCTTGGCTAGCCAAATCTCTCTCCAATCGAGCATGTCTGGGATATGATTAAATGGCGACTGCATCTACCAGGAAATGTTGATGACCTTGCCGGACAGTTGGAGCAAATTTGGCAAGAAATACAGCAGCAGACCATCAGGGAGCTTTGCCATTCTATGCCTGGATGCAAGCTGCCAAAAGACGTAGCATAGAATGATAAAGCTCTCTGATGGTATGCTGAGGTATTTCTTGCCAAATTTGTTCCAACTGGGTCAACACCTTACTAGTAGTAAGGTGGTTCAACACCTTATTGTTTATAACTATGTAACTCTTAAATAAATCATTCAATTTTTCTGAAATTTTAATTATTTTCTATTTTGTACATAATTTTCCTATCCACCAATTTTTTTTTGTCTCCATCGGACAACTCCTTGGTGTGTCGATTTTTTTAATAGAGAGTACATGTATATGTAATCTATGTTTCATTTCCAGCAACTTCTCTTACTTATATTGGATGATAAAAATTATTTTTGTCTTTATTTGTGAAATATTTCGACTTCATTTTTTGAAATATTTGTTTCGGTCTTATAGAAAATAATTATTTCTATAAAATGATAACTTGACATAGGAATAAGGTAACTAAAAATTTTCTTAGATACATAATGCTAGAATATGCAACTATCTCTGAACGTTCATATATTTGATTTGATTCCAGTTCATATCGTTTATAAAGTTCAGCAAAAATCTAAAATAGAAACTTAGCTTGTGCTCATTAAATATGCAAGAGTTTTTTTTTATTGTTTCCTCCATATTTTTTCTCGATACGAATAAGAAGGAATAATTTCTTTCGTCACAGCAATAAAAAAAAGTTTTTCTTTTACCTTTACTTAATTGCAGAAAATACTATTTAATCATGAACCTGATAATTATACTTTGATTTGATTTGAATTCTTTACAATGTTACGAAAATTGTCCGGTGTGTGTAGGTGAACAGTCTGTTGGAAATAAACTACTCGAATCCCGCCAGGTGGCGCCTTGTCTCGTGTAAGTGAGAGCGCACGGGTTCATTGGTAATATTTTCAGAATGCTCTTGGATCTTGACCGCGTAAGGTGGGTTATTTTGATGTAATTTCTCCTGTCCGCAAAAGCGAGTTTAGTAAAAAATATAGGCTATTTGGAAGCCTTTGTATAGTTGTAAATAGTATAATTATTTGTTGATGTGTGATTGGCACGTAGAGTCTGTAAATAAATGTGTATTTGAATTAACTGCTCTCCCTATTTTGGCTTGGTGGATACCATCTTCAACACAGTCCGACAAGCAGAATACTAGGAAAATAGTAATTTATTCTTTAAATAATAATAAAACAGGAAGCACAGACGACAACAAAATCGTACTTGCACAAATTTGCAGTACTAAATAAACAGCAATCCACGGTTTAAACAAAATCACGCAGTTTGCAAAGCAAGCAAGATAATCGCTTTCACTCCGAAAGAGTAACTCACTGACGAATGCATTGGAATTCGTGGACTTTAAGGTCGGGCCGGTAGATTATAGCAAGACATGGATTTAAAGTTGAATTAAAGCTTTCTATGAGATGGTATCAGAGGGAGGCCTGTGATTGATTGTCGATGAGGTCTGTTAAAGTTGGCAACTTGGAGGTATAGGTTTCGGTCAGAGGTGGCGCTGATAGCCTTGGTTCCAATTGGTTGTGACGTCTTGGAGGGAAGCTGTCCTATTGGTTGACCTGGGCTACTGTGAGTGTAGTGTGGGTGTTACTGTGGAGGTGGACGTATACGGCAGATGTGTGATGAGACTTCGTTAATCTTTGAATTTATGTGATTTAATATAATTAAATTTAGAGAAATATAAAGAGAATAAAAGTTAAGGAGGGCTGTATGAGTCTAGTAGTGCTGTGCGCGGTCTTTTAGTGTTTTCTCTGGGTGTGTAGTTTTCTAAATTAATCATGTTAGAGTTGTTAGTGTGATTGAGGGAGTTAAGAGCGATATCGGTGAATGAAAAAATTCTGAATAACACCCATAGATGGCGCTGAGTATTCCAAAGTATTTGGCTCGTTGTGTTGGCTTGAATATCCAGCTCGAGCGATAAATGAGCCTGCCTAGAAGTATTCAATACGAAGTACAAAGGTCAATTGGGGTAATGGTCGGAACATTATGGAGTTTCCCAGCTGTAAAGTTGAAAGAGCCAAAGATTTATTTTGTCTATTCTCTCTCTTTTTAAGGGGATGTGAGCGTATGAATTTAAAGTTTCTTTTCTCCTAGTATGAAAAGCGCTTAAGATTAAATATGTAAACTTTATTTATTTTATAAGGAAAAATAATAATAGTAAAAAATAACAAGAAATAAATAATAGAGGAAAAATTATAGTGAATAAAAATGTAAAACAATAGAAAGAATGAGGAGAGCTGTCAGGCAATTATCAGAGATAGCACTCTGAAATGTTGCCATATAATATTTTCGGAGATATTCAAATTTAACTTATAAAAGCAATCAATAAAATGATTATTATTTAACAGCTTACATAAATACATTTAATCAGTATAAATGTTGTAAAACAAAATTTGACTATTATTTTATCATGTCAAAACTAAACTAACTGTATACTTAAATTTTATTTCTACTAAATAGACATATTGCGATTGAACTATGTATTCTATTAATCATAATTGTTCCTCGAAATTAAACTTACTTAAACCTTATGGGTAACTCCTCATTTTTTCAGAAATCCAAGCAGAAATGAAGTAAAAGTAATTGGGGGAAAACCGTAGATCTTTTTCTGTCATATTTAATTATAAAAAAGCTCTCTCTCCTCACCCCCCCGTACAAAAATTGTTCAATATAAAATTTTATAGTTCACTTCTTTTCGTTTTATTGCCTTAATAGTTAAATTTGGAAAATATATATTATTATCATAATATATTTATTAAAAAAACAAATTCCGTACAGTAAAGGGAAGCTTGCATCTATTTCAGGTTTGAAACTTTTATCTTTTGTTTTGTCTTTAACTTTTCAGGGGTTTTTTTATATTAAAATATAAAAATACTTCTTTCCATATGCTACGAACAGCACTTTCTGAGTAAGACCACAATACCAGAGAAATTTCGTTTAGAATTTTAAACAAATACTTTTTTTCTTATTGATGCCTGTTTCCAAAAAACAAGCAAATATTATTGATGTAAATAAGAAATTAATAATCCTTAATTCATTAAATATTTTGATTGATTTTGTGCTTATTAACGTCGAACATTGGAGCAACACGAGGGCTTTGAGCGATGGACCTCGCAATTTTAAACCTCGGTCAAGTGACGAGGATGACATTTGAGTTGTCATTCCTCTCTCCAAACTTCCTTCTAATCCTTTATTTTTTGTTATTGATTCAGTACACATATTCAAATACATCCGTAACAATTGGATCAAACAAAAATATGCAGGGCAATGTTTTTATTTTCCAGATTTTGAAGGTCATAATAAGTTTCCATTATTAGAAGCAAATTTCTCTACACTTAAGCAACTATATGACATAGAAAGTAATAAGTTAGTAAAGTTTGCTTATGGTTTAATTTTAAAAGCTTTATGTCCTTCAAATCTTGAAAAACAAAATGTGAAACTTGTGCTTAAGATATTTAATAACTTTGTTATCCAAGGGCTTCAACAATTAGGAGAGCAACATAAGCTAATAAGTTATGAAACAACATCAAATTTTATTTCTTTAATTTGTAGATGGTGGAAAATTGTTAATGTTAAAACAATTGTAAATGGACAACATCTGTTGATCCTTATCAACAACCGATTACTTTATCCCCAGATAACAAAGGATGTGAATTCTTATACAAAATTTTATTTGCTTAGTTTCATGGAAGGAAAAAAAATTGTACTATTGGAATCCTAATTAAAGAAACACGTCTTGCTTTTATTCATATAACATACGCTTTACTTGAAATGTCAAAATATTGTATATAAATGAATTAAAATTTTAATATTTTCTTCATGGGAAAATCCAAGCAGATGCAGAAAGTAGTTTTGGGAAATATAGGACAATTTCAGGTTCTCAATATTCAATATCAGTTCGACAGCTTTATGAAGTGGAAGCTAAACTAAGAATGCAAATTTTTTTTATCTCTAATTGTAATTTCGAACACTTTTGGAAGCTTAAGTTAAAAGACATTGATTTAGAATATTCGTGCAATGAAAGTCATTTAGAGTCTTCAATATTACTTGATTTTTTAATATAACATAATCTGAAAAAGATTTTTGCGATGCTGAACCTTATCTACCTGTTTTAACATATTTAGCTGAAGACTGTGCAAGAACAACATTTAAAAAGTTAAATGCGACCTTTGCTCCAAATCAATTATTCTCAATAAAATTTGAACTAAATTCTAACTATCATTTAATGCGTATCATAGACAGAGAAAGTTTATTGTGTCCTATCCCGGATATTGTCTCAGCAGTATTCTACAACTATATAACAGTTCAGAAACTTCTTTCAATAGATTATGAAAATATGTTCCTTACACAAAATAATTAACGACGAATTACATCAGAAATATCGATTAGCTTGATAAATTCAAATGAATTTTTTATATGATAAACCTTGAACAATGATTATGCTTCTGAGCTAGTTTTAAAGCATATTATCCACATTTCTACAAATACATTAACTACTGTAAGGAAATAAATGATTTTGAAAAAGTTGAAACAAAGAAAAGAGAATCATATACTTTATTAGCTAAATAACTTGCTTTATTTTTTGTATGGACCAATTTTTGATGCATATATATATTTATTTTTGTGTGTTTATCTATAATTATATATGTATGATTTACCTAAAAATATTTTTTTAAATTTATTGAATGGCAATTTTTTTATTTTGTGATTGTGTTTGATACCAATGAAGTTATTGTTTTTAAATTTGTGTTGTATTTTTTGTTTTGAAAACTATTTCTAATGTATTACATAACTACTGTATGGGGGAAATGATATTAAAAAAAGTTGAAACAAATAAAAGAAAAACTGCATACTTTATTAGCTGAATAAATTACTTTATTTTTATGTATGGACCCATGTATATATATTTATTTTTATATGTGTATCTATAAATATATATGTATGATTTACTTAAAAATATCTTTTAAAATTAATTGAATCGTAATTTTTTATTTTGCGATTGTGTATGATGTGATTGTTATTGTTTTTAAATTTGTGTAGCATTTTTTGTTTTGAAATCTATTTCTTATTTTATTTCTCTTTTTGTAACTATTCTGAATAAAACCAAGAAAACAATAATGATAAAGAAATTAGTATAATTTTATGTATAAATTAACAGTAAAATAGAGAACATTATTTTTTTTATTTTACTTTTTGTTTTCATAAGAACAATAAATTATAAAAGATTCTTATTTGTTGCAATGTAGTAAGCGTTTATGTTCATTGCAATACGTTTGAAGTAAATAATACATTGACAATCACATACTTGCGATTATTGTTTAAAAAAATAAACTATATTTATACTTAAATGCTCTATGTACATGAAATATAATTTTTTGATTAACTTACTGATATATTTTTATTTGCTGTATATGAATGTTTAGTTTAATAATAAAGAATGGAGTGAAATATGTTAAAAAATGCATCGAAAGAGTTCCGTAGGCGCGTATACGAAAGTGGATGATTTACCCAACTAGTTGTGACATCACAAATCAGCGCGAAGGCCTTCTAGTATATAGGAGGTGTTGACAGAGGGCGGAAGTTCGGAGATTTTGGCGGAAAAGGGATACTTTCAAACTATAAAACTAATAAAAGAAGGAAGGGATTTCCTTATCGGTGATATCCCCCCCCCGTTACTGAATGGATAATTTATAGTCAATGTAATACTTGTTACAGTAATAATTTGGTAAAAATGGATTGACAAGAAGGAGGGTTAAAAATAGAGAAGGGTCGCTGGGGTATCCAGGGGGTGCGTCCCCCGTCTTCATCAAAGACGTTAAAATCCAAGGAAAATAAAAAGAGCGCAAGGATGTCTAGATGTCTTATATTTGCCTAAAAAAGGCAAGTTTCTGAGGAGATAAAAAAAAACAAAATATAACAAGTGTTGCAGTAGGCAAAAAAAAAAAAAAAAACATGGATCAAAGATATATTTTATTTTTCTGTGATTATCAGCTTATAACATCGATGATTGAGCTTCGAAATGGTTATATTTGTAACGAATGTGAAAAGCGCATTTCCACAGGATTTAGTTCAGTTTTCTTTATGGAAAAATAATAATAATTTTGAAGAGATTGTGAGAAGATGAGATTGAAATGCAGAAATATTAATTGATCTATATAATCTTTTGATAATATATTTATTTACTAAAAATTTAAAAATATATAATGTAAACTTATAATTACATTTATTACAGAAATAACTTATCACAAATATAATATATATTTACGATAATTTCTTATTTACAAGTTCAAATGATGTTGACCTCGAAAGATTGAAATTTATTTCCTGTTTTTTGCTATCAATATTCATTTATTTGTTTTTCATTCTTTTTTATATGCCAATATTCTCATAGAAAAAAAAATCACTGTTGATTGAAGCAATATTTTTGTGTTTTGTTTCTTTCATACCAATACTATGAATATTATTGAGCAGTTAGAAATTTTATCTTATGATTCTACAACACATTACAATATAAATTGAAATATGAAAACAATGTATTGTATGCAATGTAAATTATATGGAATCCAGCTTAAGTAAGAGCATTTTATTAATATTTTTTTCAGTGGCTCTAGACTTAAGTTTTGTGAGATGCTTAATTTAATTTGAAAATATAATAATAAATAAATAAATGAAATTAAGTTAAATAAAAAACAACTTTTGTTGGAATAAACAAATTAATTCAGTGCATCTTAGTGACTAAATTGAAATTTCACATTTATACTTCACGAAATAATAATTTGTATTTTACTATATTTTTTAAAGGTTAAAGAAAATTTAAGTAACTTTTAATTGATTTTAGAAATGTTCACTATTAATTTAATTCAGATTCTCTCTTCTCTGGTTTCACTAACTAAATCAAAACTTGTATTTTAAACTTCATTTCAATAACACTAATTTACCATTGCACACAAATAAATTTTTATGAACACGCACAAAATATTCCCAAACCGGAGAGTTTATTAGTGGTTAGTTCGTAAGCTTCGCGTATACTTCTGTGAATCATAAAGCTTTCTCCATTATTTACCATTAGTCACAATTTACAAGTTCCTATAATTTCATTTCAGAAAGTAACTGTAAATGTTCGCCAAAAATAAGCATTCCTCACCAAGAGTACGGACTACAGAAAAAAAATATGCTGGCGCCATCTGTTGTAGATAGTCCGAAGTACGCCAATAATTAATAAAAATTCATTTGAAACCTTAAAAATTGATTAATAACGTCATAAAACTATATTCTGGCTAAGCTATTCGATAGAGAGAAGTGTATACGTCTAACTGATTCAATTTTGATTGAATCAATAAAATGTTTCTTGTAGAAATGTGTTCGAACTTTTCGTCTCCTATACTTTAACATAGAAAATTGAATATCCATTTTATATAAAGGCAAAAAAGTGCATGTTTTTTTTTTTTTAAAAAAATCAAAATTCTAGGAACGCTTATTAGTAACTAATTATAATTGTTATATCTATAGTAATTTATATTAGTATTGAAGCTTTTCTTCTACCTGAAAATGTGTTCAAACTTTGAGCCCTATTCTTTAACATTAGCCGAGAACAGCCATAAGGGTCGCAGCGATTAGAAGATGACGGCAAGAATGGATGGACAGTGGCAGATTTCAGCAATATGATGGTAGCGGTCGACCTAGGGCCACATCAGATCGAGAGGACAGAGTAATTGTCAGATCTGCTGTCACAGCGTCTCTTGCATTGTTATCAACCATTAGACGTGCGACCCGCACACGAGTGTCTACCATGACCATTCACAGACGGCTGATAGAGCGAAATCTACGCTCGTACCGATCACTCCGCCACCTGCAACTCACGCCTGCACTCTGTCGAGCCAGATTAGAATGCGACTTGGTCGATCAGGTTGGAATGATGCTGACTGGGGACGCATAGTGTTTAGCGACGAATCCCGCTTCCAACTGTGTCCTGACGATCATCCTAGACGTGTCTGGAGACGCCCAGGAAAGTGTACCGATCCTGCTTTCACTATGGCACGCCACACAGGCCATCAACCAGGAGTTATGGTCTGAGGTGCCCTTTCTGTTGATAGCCGGACTCCTTAGGTTCTTCACTATTGGCACACTTACAGCACAGCTGTAATTTGACGACATTCTGATACCTGTTTTGATACCGTTCCTTTTGCAGTACCCTGACCTTATTTCACAACAAGATAATGCCTGACCACATACGGCACGTTTTGCTATGAACTATCTTACGCTTGTGAAACATTTTCTTGGCTAGCCAGATCTCTCTCTAATCGAGCATGTCTGGGATATGATTAAATGGCGACTGCATCTACCAGGAAATGTTGATGACCTTGCCCGACAGTTGGAGCAAATTTGGCAAGAAATACAGCGGCAGACCATCAGGGAGCTTTGTCATTCTATGCCTGGAAGCAAGCTGCCAAAAGACGTAGCATTTAATTTGTAACCCTCAAGGATTACAGTTAAAGAAAATAGTTAGGCCAAATTCTGACATCCCTTTATTTTGTGACTTATCTACTGGAACTGCTAGACCTTATATCCCAAAGGAATACCGCCAGCGGATTTTCAGTCAATTGCACAATATGTCTCACCCCGGTATTCGAGCTACTACAAAATTAATTCGCTCGCGATTCGTGTGACCATCAATGCATGTGCCTCTGTTCAAACCAACAGCCGCAGCACCACCAACAAACAAAAAATATGACATATTTTCACTGTCATAGATGCATTTACTAAATTAACTTGGTTATATCTTGTAAAGATTGTGTCAGAGGAAAGTGCTTTAGAGAAATTGAAATTACAGCAAAAGACCTTTGGAAACCCCGTAAGAATTATATCGGATAAAAGATCAGTATTTACTTCGAATGCATTTCGTGATTATTGTACCGAAGAAGGTATACAATATCCACAAATACCTACAAGTATACTACGGGGAAACGGCCAAGTCGAAAGAGTTCATCGCATACTTATTGCAGTCTTAACTAAGTTAATCTTGGACGACACTACCAAATGGTAAAAATACATCGATAGACTACTAAAAATCCTCAACAGCACTATCTGTCAAATTCAAAAATTCGAATAGTCACCATAGGAGTTGGACTAAAACTAAGACCAAATTTCTAGGTCCTTATAAAGTCACCAAAAGGAACCCTCGAGATAGATACGAAGTGAAAAAGGTTGGTCGAAGTACTGAACGTTACAACCACATTCACTTAATGAAACCTTTTACTACCAATGCAATTTAAATATCAATTATTGATAGATATTTTATGGTGAAGTTCATTTGTTATTACGTTATGTTATATTCATTTACTATATTTGTTTATTTACATTTCACATTGTTTTATATCCGTTTTATTTGTCATTCTATACATGATGGTGTTTAGAAATTGATTGTAAATTTTGTTCCATACAGAATTGTAAAATTTTAGAATGCACTTTCCCATCCAGTATTATTTGAGTTCTTTTTTTGCATAATGTCTATCGTAATAATTTAACTGGTAAATAATAGCTTGATGTTACTTGAAAGAAGCATAAAATATAATAAATGAAGATTAGCAAAATTGCAGTGTAGCTGGAGACTAGCTCTATTTGGAAGGGTCGAGGTTTGTAGGATATTCCATTGCATTTTAAATAAAATTGTAAAACTAGGTCATCATTTACTCGATAGATGGCACAACTTGTTGGCGTTATGAGTTGAATTCATGCAGCAGTCTCATTTTCAGGACAAAAAGGCAATGCACGATCGAGGAGCTCTCTCACTCTCCCACTTCCCGAAATGAATAACTGAATCTTCTAGACTGAGCGCCAACGCGCATTTGAACGTCAGCCGCGAGCATGGTAAACTTTGTCCTTCTAACTTGAAGAGAAGAACTAAGTTACATAAAAGTAACATATACTATTCCTGAACAAAACTGAGCGATGTTTCGTTCTCGCTCTCTCTTCCCCTCTTTCCTCATCGAAGGTGAACTCCGAACGCCAGCGCGCGTTCCAATGCCCATCGCCGATATGGGTTAAATCATCGCCATCAATCTTTCTCCGATGAACTGGTAAATCTGTATAGTGTAGTTTGTATATATTTTGCCTTCATCTCTCCTTCTAATAAACTAAGTAAAACAACTTCAGGCCTCATCATTGAATTGATACGAAGTCATCATAGAATCCGGTAATGGAATTACTCCCCTAGATAAACCAGCGCTTGGCGTAAGAGCAAACCAGTGTAGATTCGGGATGTACAATCTCACCATCGTTTTACAAAATGTATGGTCTTTCGTCCCGGGATGCGCGCAAAATTTATGAGCGTTCAACCCTACATACCTTTTAAATTAACGGGAGATGATTACAAGAAGAAAAGAAAATTAGAAGCTCGCCCTGAGATTAACTAAATTTCCCAGATTCTAATGCCGACGATGCCTCTACAGCAAGAATAACTAGTTGTAAGCGACGACAGACACACTACAGAGAAAATGTGAGCCTCATCCATATTTACTATTAGTGTTCTGAGACGACTAGTGTGCCCCATCTACAAGGAAAAGCGTCCTCCAGGATCCACTGCCAGTTTTTTTTGCGACGACGAAATTTTCAACGTGCAACAGTGTGTTTCTTCGTGTTTGTGTTATCCTCAGAACAGTTCCGAATGTACCAACAGTGTGCTTCGTGTTTGTGATAATCTAAATTGTGTTTAATCTACTCTCTCTTTCAGTCCTTTCCAATAATTACAAATATATTTGTCATCAAATTCAGATAGAAATGTTCTTTCTCTCATGTCAGTTAACTTTTCTTGAACTTCAAGGGAAACACACAACTTATTTTTACATTTTCAACAAATGGATTCAAGACCCATTGTAACTCTACTTTAATGCTCAGAAGATCTGGAAATTGGTCGCGAAATTCTGTTTTCAAATGTTTTTAATGTGTACATATAAGATTTCGAATATTCGCCACATTTACTTCATTTTCAGAAGCAAAATTACCCAATGATGGAAACGTTTTTGATGATCCCTTTCCTAAGTTCCTCTTCACAACACGATTTTCTTTCGAGACGAGGTTACTGTCTGTCATTTTTACTATGCCATTTGTTTCCTTGAAGAAGCAAATGGGGCTTGTTAGCATTTTCAACTACCTACTTGTTTGGAGTCCCCCCCCCCCCAAGTATAACTTTACGCACTCCACTTAGTGTTTTTTTTTTTTTGCTTTGCTTTGGTTTTATTGACGTCGCACTGGAAGCAACGAGGACTATTGTCGACGGACCTCGTAATTTTGAACCTTGGTCAAGTGACGAACCCCACTTAGGAGACCTCTGAGTTCATAGACCGAAAGCTTTGGAACGAGTTGGAGCTGTGAAATTGAAGCGAGGTATCAGCAATTATATATAATCGACTCGGTTAGATATATTTTCGTAATCTTATTTTTAGCCTCCAGCTATATTTGTGATATTCATTAAATTCCGAGTTTACAGTTCATTACCTTCTTTGAGTCTCTCAATGAGTTTTTCTATAGAGATTTAAAATATAAGACCTAGCATGAGTTTGAAGGATGATTAAGTTGATATATAATCACATAATCGATATTTTACTACATTATGTAATAGAAATATGTTCCTGTACGATTATTAACACTTAAAGAAAGATAAAGAGACTTTAAATATATAAATAAGCTCATTTCCATTTTTTTAAATTTTTACTATTAGTTCACACTCTCCCTGTATATATTTCTTTATATATCTTGCTCAAATTTTCAATCGTTAATAGAATACTTTTTATTCATCCACTCAAGTTCAAAATACATTTTTTTCAACTTGTAGTGGATGACACTCGATGTTAATACAGTTTTTTCAAATATTAATTCATTTAATTAAATTTAATTGGTGAAAATGCAATTTAGCCCAACCACTTGGCGTGATTTCAAAAATTGCCAAACTTGGCGATTTTTTTTTGTTGAACGTTAAGTCCGCGAATCGAACTAGGATAGCCACATTTGGTAAAATACCGCCAAATAATTCCTGTCTTCAAGGGTGGTTGGGATAAACTGTATTCCAACCATTTAAGTTACCGGATGAATTAAGGAACAAGCCAACGCTTCTAGTATGTCATTTGTCTTGCAATGGCAAAGTTGGTAGAGCGTCGGCGTTGAATCTTCATACCTTCGGATCGAATCTCGGCAAAGCATTAATTTTTTTTATTTGATTTTCAAATAATTAATTTTAGTTTTATATGAGAGAAAAAAAATTTATCTGACATAAGATATTTAGCAGGATATAAATACAGGAATAAATACCGTCAGTGACGAAGCGTGTAGATCGCTGGAAAAGAATTCCTTTTGCCACTTAATATTGGGATTCTGTCATTTGTATAACCATATTTATATTAATTGTAATTATTTAATAAAAAGTAACTAAAAGAAAAAGTTTCCTTGTTGACCTAAATAGGAATTGACTTAACATTTTTTTTTATATTACTTGTTAAAATAATTAATCTCTTACACAAAACCTGTTTCAAATAAATAAAATGTTATGCAAATAAATAAATGTTAATTTAGAACTGCTAACACAATTAGTGATCAAAATATTATGAAAAATTTTTTCAGAAAAATTATTACCATACGACTTGGAAATTTTGGATAAGAATTATTATAATATTCATGTATCATGTCTACATATTGTCAAAGAGGAGTTGAGTCTCAGTTTTGCGACTTTAAGAACGCCATTTTCGGTTACACTTATATGAAAGTAACAAATTATCAAAAATGTAAGGCATTGAAATCGAAGCTCGTAAATGGTCAACTTTATTATGTTTTTTCACAATTAAATTCTCTCTGATGTTCGGAAAACACTACCATAAAACTTAAAATGATTAACGAATGCTTCTTAAATACTTAAGAAGTAAATACTACTGTAGGGAAGAGGTTATCAAACGGTTTCAATCCGTGTACCCCAAGTCACACAACTCAGTTCATTTCCGTTATACCCCCTTCCCTTCTCCGTCCCAAACAATGTCTGTTTTACCCATTCCAGATAACGAAAACTTTTTCAATAAGGTAGAATGTTGCTTTAGATTAAATGATCTGCTTTTCATCGTACATTTTTTAAAAAACCTTTTTAAGTAAGCAAAATAAATAAATATGGAGGAAAGAAAAGAAAAGAAAAATCAATGGAATATTTTTAGACTGCATTGGAATCCCAATATTTTGGAGAATTAAATTCAATCTTAAAACAAGGAGCCGAATTTAATTCGTTTCTATATTTATTTTTTATAAGTAAGTATACAGAAGGAAGGGGGAAATACCCGTTCAACATGCTTTATACAAGTAAACGGCAACTAACACATTAAGCTGCTGTCAGAAAGCTCACTTCATTGATAAGGTCAATATCACAACTGACGATCATAATGAAAACCTCTATCTGCATTTTAGAAATCATTTTAATATTTTGAAATTCCGTTTTTTTTTAAAACTGTGGGGTTGCTATAACCGTTTTCTTTTCACGTACCCCCTCTGGGCTTACGTACCACTGGTTGGGAACCGCTGCTGTAAGCGTATGATATACGCACGAGCAATTCAGCTCTTCCTTGAATTTTGGCGTGATATTTATACTTCAATATCAAATGAAAGTCAACCGAAATGACATTGCCTGAATGAACTGAAGCTCCGAATTCGAAAGAGAACATTTTAACGGAAATTCTTGAGCATTTCAACTGAAAATCTGAATTCACATGAAAATAAATCATGAAAATTGATTATCCAAAAACTCAACAACAACAATCAACAAAAACAACAACAAACAAACAAAACAAAACAACAACAATCCACTGACTGGTCATGGATATAATACGCCAAAGATTATACCATACATATACAAAGAATACACCATAGGTATTTAGAATACACCACAGATTATACCATACACATACATAGAATATACCATAGGTATTTAGAATACACCATAGATTATACCATACACATACATAGAATACACCATAGTTATACCATACGCATACATAGAATACACCATAGATTATACCATACACATACATAGAATACACCATAGATTATACCATAAACACCGTGTGTATATATAATACACATCAAATTTACTTACAAGAAAGTTAAGTACTATTAATAAAGAATAATCAATTTTATTTTTACAATTGATTTCAATAAGAGAGAGTGATAGTAGATTTTAATAGCACAAGAGCCAGATATGACTGCTGTGCCAAAGTGTGACAATGATCTAGACATTTGAAGCAATGGAAGAAAATGATAAGAATAGGGTGACAAGGATGATCGAAAATAGAGAAAAATCGCTAGGGTATCCCGGAGGCACGTCATCTGTGTTAACCACATACAGTAAACCCCGTGGGAAAGAAAATGATCTCTAGGGTCGTCTGGGTCATGATTCTCGTACCTGCCCAAAGGAGGTAATCCCTTATAGAGTGTTTCCAGGAAGCGGATACAATGCTCTTTCTGTTCAGAAACAAAAACAATATTCCATTTATTATAAATATTTCTAAAAACGCTAATGAAAATTAACGCCTCCGAAAGAAAACAATATGCATGATATCAAATTCCGATATCAGTTTATTATTTCAATTTCACTGTTTTTGCTTAAATTGAAATAACTTTAATAAAATAAGACTAGATAATTTGTTTTAATTTAAAAAAATCGGTGTATTTAGGTTGTATATAAATTTATATAAATGTCAGAAAAGTTCGTACCTCGTTTTTTGTGTTTATGTAAGGTAAAGATAAACCGCATGTAAAAAGAATATCAAGTTTCTGTCTATTTATTTTTTTTTAAAAATAATAAATTATATTAATGCATACGTTTTAGTAAAAAAAGGTTTTTTTTACAACTTTTTTCTGAATTTCACTTGGAGTGTGTGTCATCAAATTTTCGATCGTTAATTTAACCAACTTCCCATCAAGCTAGAGCTTTGAAATTTTGGGAATCGTTCGTACTCGCCTAACAATGCAATATTTAGACGTTTGCGACAAGTTTTAACTCATATTTTTTTAAATAATGCAGTTTAGCCCAATCACTTGGCGCAATTTGAATAATTGCCAAACTTGGCAATTTTGTTTTTGTTTGTTGAATGTTAAGTCCGCGAAGCGGACCAATTTACCAACATTTGGCAAAATACCGCCAAATAATTCCTGTCTCCAAGAGTGGTTTGACTAAACTGTATTCCAACCATTTAATTTACCGGATTAATTAATTTTAGTTAGTTTTAACGTTGTTATGTATTTCACTTGGTGTGTGTCTGTATGTATGTGTATCAGTGTGTCATCAAATTGTCTATTGTTAATTTAACCAACTTCCCATCAAGCTAGAGCTCTGAAATTTTGGGAACCGTTCTTATTTGCCTAATAATGCAATATTTAGATATTTGCGACCAGTTTTAACTAATATTTTAATAATTTTTTAATAAACTTTGCCACCATATAAAAACGTTGGTTTTAAAAACGTTGGTTTTTATTTCGAATTATTTAAAATTCTTCTAACTAAATTTTAAATCACGAGTGAAATTAATGTTTACAAGAAACTAAAATATTTTTATTATATGAATCTTATTAAGAGGACTCGGCACCTTTTGACCATTTTTTTTTTTTTATTTAAGTGTTTAAACTTATCTTTTGTGTATATTATTAACAATTACTACTAAACAAAGTAATTTTACCATGAAAAAAGGGCTTAATTTGATAAAAATTTTAAAAATTAAATTTTTTTAAAAAATTTCAATGATTTTAAAATTGTTTCTGCTTTTACAATTATCATTATTTTGATACCAAATTTTTTTTTCAGGCTCATAAAAATATATGTAACAACTTTAGGGATCGATTTTGCAATAAACAAATTAGTTTTTGAGAAAAAAATTAAAAAGCATAAATCTATGGAAAATAGGTCAAAAAAACATGATTTCTGCTACATTTTCTATAATAATATTTTTTCTATTCAAAATATTGAAAAATGGATCCCTAATTTTATCAAGCACATTATAACAAACAAACACACCAAAATTCAAGTTGTTTAATAAATATCTGTTAAAGTGTTGTAGTTTTAAAGACCGTGGTTTCATGAAAATTCCCAAACTGAGAAAACGCTATTTAAAGAATAATAATCAGTAAAAAAATATCAAAACAATGTCTAATTTTTGTAATAATTTGTCAATATAATGTATAGGTATATACCTTTAAAATAAAGCATAATACAGTTTAGTTTAAAAGCATTTAACAAAAATGTAAGCTTTTATAAAAAGTTTGTCGGAGCCCGAAATTGCGAAAAATTTGTAAATCTTCATCTGACTGCTCTTTGAAAGAAACATATATTCAATATATTTAAAAATAAATGAAATATATAAGACAAATAATGAAATGAATATATGAAATAAGAGTATATGAAATATATGAATATAAGAGTATATGAAATGTACAAAAGAAAATTTAAAATATTTTGTAAAATTTATTTTGCTACTTAATTTCAATATCTAATATAAAATAAAGTTAAACATGTTTAATCTAAATTGTACTATTTTTTCAATCAGATCGTTTCAAAACTTCGCATAGTTATACCAGAGGTATTAAGGTACATTTTGAGCTAAAAATTGAAAAATCGATATTTTCATCGATTTTCGGCATTTGAAAGGTGCCAAGTCCCCTTAAATGAAATAATAATTTAACTAAATTAATGTAATGCAACTATAATTAAAAGGACAAATTATTTTGTCTTTATATCAATCTACTTTTGGTAAGTTTTCTTATTTGTTGTTGTTTTGAAACTAGCTATAGAAAAAATTCAGATCGAAAAATTAAGTTAAATAAAGACATGAGAAAGCAATTCTAAATAAATTGGAAATTAAAACTTCGATTTGATTAAATAAAAAGCATTAAAAAGAAAAGAAAAAGGACGATATATTTTTTTTTTTTGAATGTCAAATAAAACCTCTCTAATAAATGCGTGTTCTTTCCCTATTTTTAGAATATAGTTGTTATATGTTAAATTACCGTTGCTTCTAAATCCAATGTTATCATTGAAAAATATAATAAGTGAAAAATACATTCCTAT
>BMAW01015427.1:559742-574990 GCA_019974015.1 Nephila pilipes | reverse complement strand
AGGAAGAAAGGCTGTTAGTCTTTGCATCCGATTTTAAGAATATTTAAAAATATTTTTACTGGAAACTCTAAAACAAATCACTATTAATAGTGGTAAAAATATTTTAAACATCGGGGAAAAGTAATTCCAGCAGAAACATTTCATTATCTTTTGCTCTCAAATTGAACCTTTATGCATTCAAATAGATCAATAGTAAAAGACGCGATGATTAAAGTCAAGTTCCATAGGTTAAACTAGCCAAAATGCAAAATGAACCAGAGTGCAGAGATCTTCAAGACCTATATAATTCAATATTTTAAAATAAAAGAATCCAGAATAAAAATACCATATTATCATCGTAACATTTCATGGTTTATTTTTGAACTAAGAAATAAGAAAATGTATGAGTCTATATAAAGAATATATGTATATAATTACATAAATTTTTAATATTTTCAAATTCTAATTTGTTACTTATACTTGTACGCTTATTGTTTAAGAATTAAATAACAGTATAGGAATAATAGAAAACGTCCGTTAATTTGTTGCATGCATTTAAACAGTTGTTTTACTTTCTAAATGAAAGGTATAATATTTTCATGCTTTTCTTCAGTGGAATATTAGAACAAACTGAAATTTTATCCACTCAAAAGTAATAACTACTAAGTTCTCAAAAAGTAATTGTTCAAAATGAATATTAATTTCATAAGTGCAAGCGTAATTCCGAAGATCCTTGTTCTCGCAAGCCACAATAAGTAATAGAAGTAATTATCTTGATGAGGTTCCTAATGCATTTTATCTGAAACAAGCAAAAACATTTTAAATACAAACTAAATTGCCAATGTAAAAAAAAATAAAACAGACAACCCCCATAAAACTGAAATAAAATTAAATATTATAATA
The DNA here is from genome assembly GCA_019974015.1 of Nephila pilipes. Taxonomy (NCBI): domain Eukaryota; kingdom Metazoa; phylum Arthropoda; class Arachnida; order Araneae; family Nephilidae; genus Nephila; species Nephila pilipes. Next base: position 574,108 of record BMAW01015427.1, on the reverse strand, counting down.
AGAGCTAAATGATAAATTACTAAAGTAAACAATATTCTGATCGATATTAAAATAATAGAGACGATAAGTATAATTATCACCATATAAATGTACTTTTGACAACAAACAAAATAGGTTTTATAATTATATATTCAACTTTTGAACCTGGTAAAAAGTATCGTTATTTATTTTTATTATTATGTTAATTGAAAATAACAAGTCCACAAAAAGGGGGTTCAAATTATTTTGTTAAAATAAATTGTTTTGAATTCTAAATTATTATTGATAGTACTTCACATAGTTCACAAATGTTATTGAAATATTTTTACAGTTACGACGTTCAAGTTATCAACTATCATAATTGAGAGGTCAAAATAATATTGTCATTTTTACTATATATTATCACTTTATTCACCAAAAATTTTTATTACTATAAAGTGATCAGTGCATCTACTCATGCATGCAGATAAAATCTATTTATAGATTCGAATGTCTCGAAAGTGCTTACTTGCCGCATTTCTTCAACAAAAGATTTGCCATACGAAAAGGAATGCATAAATTCGCTTTACGTTAAATATTTTTAGCTCACTATAATGAAAATTTGAAAGTGAGTGAAATAATGGAACAAAATATTAACAATTTCAGAACAGTGATCAAATGAATGAACTGTTTGTTGCTGATATTAAGTGCAGAAAATACCTTCCTTTAAATTAAGTAACAAAACTCTTTAGATTCTCCATGTTTAAACAGAGTTTATAAATGAATCCTCTTAAGTAATAAACTCAATTCGAAGTTTTCAAGAACATACAGTATACAAATGAATAAAATAGCCACAGAGCTGAATTAAACAATGAATAAAAAACTTACTTAAATATAGTGTTCTTTATTCGACTGAATATACTTCTTAGAATTTAAATTTTGATGTAAAAATACATAGACACACATAAAAGAAACTCACATTCAAGAATTATTCAGTTATTCACTTTTTGGAAGTAAGATATTAATTAAGTGCACAAATACAACATACATGTTCCCTCTTTCCTTATTTTTAGCTCTTTCAGATGCACTTTATTGCATTCAAATAGTTAAGACGTGAGAATTAAAGTCGAAATTCTCCATAGGAATAACATTACGTCCCCAAAATCAAAATGGCGGTAGAAGGGAGCCTTTAGGCAACTAAGACATAAGGATGCTTCATATTTTGCATATTTTGATAATACTGTTAAAAATAGAGGACAATTCGTTGGATCTACAGATCTATTATTTATAATAATTTAATAAATACAACGACAGAAAATTAAATTTTAAAATTGTAAACAAATGCACTTCGTTCATAGAGAAAAATATCCATATTTACTTTTTCTGAAAATGTGATTTTTTAGGATATTCTGATGCACTTTCTTCAAAATCTACTTTATCAATGGTGGATGTATTTTCCACACAGTAAAATGAGAATATTTCAAACATAGTGAATAATAAACACTCATAATTTTTTTCTAACACACATTCACAAATTTTAAATGTTGCACAATATAAAAAGTAAAGCAAATTTGAATCATAAAATTAAATTTATAAAAATTTTATTATATTTAAATTTTTTAAATTATGATTAGGTTCAGTATATAGAACGTATATTTATAAACACTGTGCAAATTTTTAAAGTTATAAATGCTATGGATTTTATGCTAGATGAATCTAAAAGTCTTACAAGTGTAAATACAGTTATTGATCATTAATATTGTTCACGTACATGTAATTATTTAGTATACAAGTGTAATTTTATGTTAACATAAACAAGTATAAGTTATGTCAATTATAAGTATATAGTTATCTCAATTTTAATATATGACTTCCATTGCTTTCAAGTTAAGAAAAAAGTGAAAATAATTCAAATTTAGCATAAAAAAATATTTTTTTTCTCTTGTCGAAGACGTCTTAATTATCTTAATACCGCCATTTTTTACATATTGCCAAACGTTTGCATTTAACATTTATTTTATTGAAGACAAATACTGAATCGCTTAATATAAGAAAATTTAAATTATATTTTAAATATGTATAATTCTGTATTAATTATATTAAAATTTTGCTTATAATAAGAGAGGGGAAGCATATCATAAAGTTATTTTAAAATGCCAACGAAACTTTTGCTTCAATGTAATATTTTTAACCAAATTGGAACATCAGTTAAAACCATCGGTTATATACCCATATTTGAGAGAAGGTTTCTTTTTTCAATTCTTGAATCACTTTCTGTTATACCTTATTTAATCAGCATAGCGTAATTCATATCTAATACGGTGTTATTGAGTGTATTGAATCTGAATTTTATTTAATTTTAATTTGAGAATTTACTAAATTATCTCTTATTTTATAGATTCCCCCCCACTTTAAATGCTATTTTAGATTAAAAATATATGTCAATTAGTTTACTCTATAATGTTAATTAATGTGTATTTGTTTAGTATTTAAATATGGAAAAAAAATTATGATAGCGTGAGGATTATGAACACGTGTGCAACTATGCACCTTTTTATTCGGAATAATATTTCATTTTTAAAATAATAATTTTGTGCACTATTTATTAGACACATAAAAATTAAAAACGATGCTTTATATATATATTGTTTGTCGAATTAGAATTTTTCTAAATGAGAATTTAGTCTTTGGAATCCATTTCAATATTTTAAAAAATTGATTGAACGTATTTATAGAGGAGGGGGGGGGGAATTGTTACAACTATGCACCTTTCAATTAAATCTTTAAAAAAAAACTTGAGTTTCATGAAATTTGCAGATAAATTAAATATAATCAAAATGATACGTATGTAGATGTTTTTTTTTTTTTTTTTTTAATTTATTTATTCTGTTGATTTGTTTATTTTTAGTTTAGTTTTTATTTGCTTTAATTTCAGGAACTGGCTTTTCAAATGGATTTTTCTTAGGATTAGATACGAATAAATAGCTTACTTATACAAACGGATGTTTCTTCGACTCGTGAGTGTTTTTAAGATATTTTATGCAGACAGTGATCTTCCTCTCGTTTCGAAGGTCACACGTGTGCAAAATTTCATCGAGATCGGAATGAAACTTCTGATAAGCATAAATTGCGTACAAATGGATACTCTTCTTTTACAGGGTGGTTCGAAACTCATTCGACAGATTGCAAGATCTTTTTAGGCTTTGGCTTTTTCCTGATTACTGTACATAACCATACCTCCTGAACTCTATGGTAGAAAAATGACGACGTATGAGAAAACTAGCGCTTTAAGCTTTCCGTGACAGTGCCGTCTATTAGCTGACCTCTTGCTCTCCGCTTATGCATTGTATGGGGGAAATAGCTTGTTTAGATGTTTTCTGTCCCCTCTTAAATTTTTGCCCATGAATTTCGAAACACGCTGTATATAGATAGATTATAATATAGCTGAATCGGTCCATACGTATGTACTAAAAATGGGCCGTCTCAAACTCATCAAGCGATTTATTGTCCGGTATTGTTGGGTAAATATAAAGAATTTAAACCCATTTAACAATGAAACTTTATACACTCTTTGAAAACCGGGATTTACTTAGGAAAGCCCCGACACCATTTGAATTTAAGAGCGTTATACGATTTAATTAAACAATGAACGAGATTTTTGTTCTCCTGCATACCCTTTTGGGAGAAAAAAAGTTACGTTTTGCCTACACTGGCGGATTAAACCCATTTTGGTTTTATATGTATGCTAAGTCGTAGCAAATATTGTTGTATAGCTTTATTTTTTTTTTCATTTATTTTTGTATTTATTAAAATAGTATGTTTTATATCTTTCATGACTCCTTTATTCCTTTCTTACTTCGGCCGCGGTAGCCTAGTGGTCATGGCTTCGGATTCGTGGCCGACGGTTTTCGATGAGTCGCGGGTTCGATCCTTGGCCGCCAAAGATCCGCCTTGTAGCCGGGGTTGATGCACGTTGAATCTGTCGGGGCCCAAAATCCTCCCGTTGGCGTGGTGTGGATGTTAGGAGAGGGGTGTGCCAGTTCAGGTGTCATCCTCGTCACTTGACCGAGGTTCAAAATTACGAGGTCCGTCACCAATAGCCCTCGTGTTGCTTCGAGTGCGACGTTAATTAAGACCTATAAACTAAACTGAACTAAATCCTTTCCTACTTCCCATACCGTCCATTTCCCCGTTTGTATCGGCAGTTTCAAGTATTTAAAAACCCGAGAAGTAATTTAATTTTTATAACTAGATTTCTTATGCTTTACAGCATTATTCTTGATGCATTTTTAATAACAAACGAGATTAGCAGCACACATTTACGTGCTATCTGCAAAGAAAAGCTAACCGTAATGCTGACCCCGTTCATGTTTTGTTGAATCCTTTTTGGATCGCAAGCTTTGCACATCCTGTTCTTAGTGTTCTGATATTTTCTTGTTTTTGATTTGTAGAAGTTATTAATTTCATCGAGTGAGGTTGGGATTTTCGCTATTTTCCCTTCACTACCTTTGGGGACTTTATAGTAATTCGAATTGCATAAAATTACAATTTCTTCCCAACCAAAATGAAACGTGATTAGATAAATTAGATGAAGATAGAAGTGAAGTGAATTAGAAATAATGATACATAAACGAAATAGAAAGAAAGGAAAATAAAGTGAGTAGATGATAATGGTTGCTTCTTTCTAATAATATAATTAAAGTTGGAATGAAACATCTTAATTAGCTCTCTGAATTTAAACGAATTCTAATTAAAGTTCTAAGACAAGAACTAGCTGTTAGTAAGAAATGTATGCTTCAGAATGAGTTATTATATAAGCTCGAATTGTTTTCATTATTAGAGCATAATCTAGTATTGGCTAATTAAGTAGGGTTCGAAAGAGAGTGACCTTATCTATTTATCAGTGGTTATTATTAAAGTATTTCAGTTTGCTCTTTCGAGTCTTCAATTGTTCGGTTGTTATTAACATTCAAATTCAAAGGAACATTGGCTGTAAATTAAATAATAAAGAAGGGGAATTACAGTCTTACTGCTATAAACATATTTTTTTCATACAAATATTTGTGTGAAATCTGACTGTTTACAAGTTGAATCAGGAAAAAAAAGGTATATTTGCTTGATTTGATTTTAAGAAGGATTTCCATGCACAAAATCAATAAAATCATTTATCACAGCCAAATCAACAACATTGTATAGTAAGTACCAAATCCATCACCTAGTTCTTTATTGCATGAATACGTTGCAGCTAATTTACCAGCGGTACCTATTTCAGCAACAGATTCATTACAAAACGCATTATATCTGTGTGACTTCCATTTTTAATAGGTTTTCTTTAACTCACATTGTAACTGTGTCTGGTTCGAAACTTTAAAAGCTTTTTTCTCACATTTTAAAGCGCTCAATTGAGCTGAAATTTTTCTATACATGATTGTTTTAGATGACAATACGATAATTTGATTGTAATTAATAAAAATTAACTGATTAAAACTAATTATTTAAAGAATTAAATTTTACTCCACGTTTCTCGCCAAGTCGCCAAATCCGACATTTAATAATTTATCGTTTGCTTTAATTTTAATGGCATGTAGTTAAATTGATTAACATAATGCTTGATTGAGGTAAAAAAAAATCACACGTATTTATTTTGGATGATAAATTTAATAAATGTCAAATAATAAAATAAATTATTAAAACTAATTATTGAATAAATTTAATTTGACTCAACATTCACTTTTGCTATTAAAATTTAATGTATAAAAAATTATGTTACTCAAAGTGTGAAGCGTGAAAGAAATCCCATGTTCAAAAAACTCGTTTTTTACCGGTGTTATTTCTCATCTGAATTAGAGTTGAAAGGAGGATTATTGATTTATTTTTCATCGGCCACCTTAAACATGAATCACATCCGGCAGAAATTTAAATATGTATGTATATATCATGTGACAATTGTCAATCGGTGTTTTATCAAGCGGAACAAAATATCCGTCCGAATGGTGTCCCTTATTCGGAAGTATTTCTATGCATGTTAGTAATATGGATTGGTTTCTCAAATTTTATTTATTTAAGGGGGAAAATCCTGCAACGTTGAAAAAGTTATGAACTATAGATATTTATTTATTTGAGAAATACATAAAACATAAGATGTTATAATTAAAACCCATGGAAGCTATCACGAAATAAATTAAGAAATGGGTCGATTGAACCCATTCAGGGTAAAAAGGTTACGCCATGTCCAATTTTTTAAAACAACTGTGCATCATTATCGCAAACTGTTGTGGTAAGTTGAATGAAAACCCAATGTTTACCAAAACGCAAAGACCAACTTGTGATGTATATTTCCTTCTTATTCTTTAATTCTACGCCATCTTAAAACCTAATTAAATAGTGAATAGTTACAAATCTCCAAATGAATATACGTGAGAACAGTATAAAAACATTTAATTAAGAAAGAATATATATTTTCTTTCTCTCGAATTCTTCTTAACTCTTTCCATCCTAGCTTATAATCTAATAATAAGTCTTAGCTTACTTAATCACTCGAGCTGATTCAAACATTTCTCGATAACAGACGATTCTTATCTTAATACTTTATCGAGGAATTGTTTCAATCTAAAAGATTAACTACAATGATTCAATCCAATCTATAGTTCTATATCAGATGATTGTTATCCTCTATCTCCTTTCTCTTTCCTTTCAATTTTGTTTCACTTATATTACACTATCTAATTCAATTCATTACTTTTCTCATATTCATTTAATTTACCTAGTCACGTTTCATTTTTGTTGGGAAGCGATACAGATTACCAAAAAGTTCCCGAGGCTAGTGTAGGGAAAATCACAATAGCCCTAAGTCACAAGCTATTTTCTTTAGTGGCAGCGATTAGGGAGGGGATGGGGACAAGGGAAATTAATCGCCCCTCCAATTCTGAGAAAAAATTAAATTTTTATTCCATTTGGGCTGCCTGAAATTGGGAATCAAACAAAACATCTGTATAAACCTATTGTTTTATCTCTTCATTACCTTTCCCTCCGTTTTTATTATTATTAAAACATTTACTTAGCTGAAATATGCACGAAACACAATGCAATGCATCCCGGCAGTGTTGCTAGATTCATGCATTCCTAAAGCATTATCCAAACAGAGGAAATACGATTTGCAAGTATAATCATGCGCTACGAGGAAAGGTAGCCAATATGGATGGATGTGTGGAAGTCTACATCAAGCGGAAACAAAGAAACTTAACACTGTTTTGAAACAGGGAGATTATAAACACATGAATCTGAAAACTTATTTTACATTGTACATCTTTCGTTTTATAATGTAAGGAATTGTATTGAATTGAATACGTAATTAAACCTTATTTAGCACAAGGAAATTTATATAATTTTTTTTGTTTTTACTCGTATATTTTGCAGTGTAATGGGGTATAAGAGAAGGCTTTGAATGAATTTACTGGTAGGAATTTAGCAAATTATCAGGCGTTTATTTTGTGTGTTTATCTTAAATAAGTCATATTTTATTAAATTAAATTACCACTGATTATTTTCGATATCGCGAAATGCTTCTATTTTATTATAGTACATGTGTAATATTGTTCTTTTGAGTGAAGTTATATTATAGCAAGAATCAAAATTTCAAATAAATAAATAAATAAAAAATAAAAACGTTGTATTAAAATTAAACCACGGTAAAGCTGGTATAAACTGTCAGTTTTTATTTCTCCGTCCAAACTCGCTCTGAAAGCCGTGAAAATTTATCATTTTGTTACTAAAAACTTTTTGTGTGTATCCAACCCCAACCTTCTTACATTCTTCGAGACCCATTATTTTTTGTTGTTTACCCCCACACATCAATTTCCCAATTGACGCAACTAATTGTTTTGATAAATAAAAAGAAAGACTAAGCCGTTAAAAATAACCATCTGTAATTACTTTAGACTTTATACATATTGTACACGCCACTAGATAGCGCTTTCTTGTGCCGAAAGAGGGTTTTTTTTTTTTTTTTTTTTCGTATCAGAGAGTAGAACATATATTAGCAATTGTGACTATAGTGAGGGTGAACGTCTGATGATCATGTACTGTGGTTACCTATTTGAATGCACATCGCTGCCTAAAGAAATAAATATCGTTTTGTTTTATGAAAATGAAGACAGTCCACTCTTATTTTATTTACAATTGATTTAATCTGAGCTATCGTCCGCATTACTGATATTTATTGATTCCACGAAAGAATTTGTATTTTGCTTCACTCAAATTGGTGGATGTCGTATTTGTAATAAATGTATTTTTTTCAATATAAAAAAATGAATGTGTGGCTTTAGACACCTATATATTATTAAAAAAATCATGATATATGCTCATACAACCTTTATTAAGTATACAATAAAAATCTTTTAAAATGTGTAATACTGAATAGTAATATTAAGGAATTGTTAAATTTGGCATTATTTCAGTGGATCAAGGGCCTGCCGTAATTCTACGCATTGACAAGAAAACATACCTGAGCAAGAAATCCCAACCGTATTTAAATGCATCTATTTTTTTGCATCACTTTAAAGTTGTTTTGCTGTGTCCTGACACGGGACCAAGCTATCTATCATACCGTAAGATTATAAACTGCTGTTTGTAGAAAATGCAACACCATGAAGGAATCATCAGAATCAAATGAAATTCGCAGCAAATGTCAATTATAGGATATTATGCAAATTAATAAAGTTTCAGAGCCAACGCGCGTGCGCGGCGCGCGCAGCGCCCTCTGAATTGATGCTGAAAGCGTATAAATAAAGTGCTGTAGCGGGACGTTGAAAAAAGTCTATGATTATTTGTTAGTGGCAAATGTTTAGTGAGACCTGAGTATGCCTCCACGACGGAAGAATAAGAAATTCAAGCAACTTACGGAGTTTGAACGAGGGAGGATAATCGGCCTTCGAGAAGGAGGATTTTCCTATCGCGCAATAGCAGCTCGTATGCAGCGGAACAGTTCCACAGTGATGCGAGTTTGGAAGCAGTGGACCGACGAGCACCGAACAACTCGAAAAACAGGCACTGGACGACAGAAGGTGACGTCAGAGCGCGATGATCGACACCTGCTCCGCATGGCGGTGAATGATCGCACAGCTTCCTCCAGGCAGCTGGCAGCACATTGGTCTACTGCTACAGGTGTACAATTGTCGGCTTCGTCAATTCGTCGTCGTCTGCTGCGCCGTGGATAGCGTGCAAGGGTGCCTTTATACAGGATTCCCCTCACGGCGAATCATCGACGGCTGCGTCGGCAGTGGGCTCTTGAGCACAGAGACAGGCGAGCTGATTGGCACCAAGTTGTCTTTTCAGATGAACCACGCTTCAATTTGTGGACCCATGATGGCCGTGTTCGTGTTAGACGTTATGCCGGTCAACGCTGCCTTCCTGAGTGTATTATTGAACGACATAGTGGTCGAACACCCGGAGTTATGGTCTGGGGTGCGATTTCGTATCATGGACGATCCAATTTGATACGAATTGAGGGTAATCTCAATAGCAACAGGTACGTCCGTGAAGTGCTACAGCCCGAAGTCGTTCCTTTCCTTCAAGGCATCCCTGGAGCTATCTTTCAGCAGGATAATGCACGCCCACATGTTGCGCGGACTGTTCGAGACTTCTGTTCAGCACAACGCATGCAACTTCTTCCTTGGCCTGCTTATTCACCGGATATGTCGCCTATTGAGCACGTGTGGGATATGGTTGGTCGGCGTCTCGCTCGTGATCCGCGTCCTGCAGTTTCCAAAGACGAACTTTGGTTGCGCATACAAGCGATATGGAATTCTCTTCCTCAAGCAGATATTCAACATCTGTTTGACTCCATGCCACGTCGTATAGCAGCACTTATTGCAGCGCATGGTGGCTGCACCAAATACTGATTTCGGACGCTTAATTTGTTTCTTTTGTTTTGAAAATTTCATCATTTATTTGTATCAGTACAAGTCGTTTCTGCATTAAATTTCATTTGATTCTGATGATTCTTTCATGGTGTTGCATTTTCTACAAACAGCAGTATATATATGAAATGAATTTACTTGAAGACATTTAATTGTTCTGTCCACTGTAGTTGTAAACAATATTTAATCAATGAAGAATGCGAATCAAATTCACGCTCAACATGGTTATTTTATTTGTTATTCATTATGAAGACACTGCGCAAGATCGGCCGGCCAATGAGTGAGTGAGTGAATGTAAATTTTATTGGCGCAAGAGCCAAATATGGCTATGCCGAGCCAAACAAGATTAAACTGTGGTCTAGACGTGAAGTTAAAAAAAGATAAAAAAGTAGTTGACAAGAAGGAGGGTCGAAAATAGAGAAGGATCACTAGGGTATCCCGGGAGTGCGTCACCCGTGTTTACCAAAGACAGTAAACCCCATGGGAAAGAAAAAGATCATTAGGGTGCCTCGGGGTCATGATGCCCGTACTTACCTGAAGAAGGCAAGTCCCTGAGGTCCCCTGATATAATCCCCAGGGGCAGGGTGCCCGGCTATACCCCCAGATGCTGGGTACCCATTTAGTCGCCTCTTACGACATGCATGAGCTACAGTGGGACTATTCTGTCATTCCCGGTCATCACACGAGTCGATCGGCCGGCCAGGTCGAAGAAAAAAAAAGTTACATTTTAGCGGTTTAACCGCAGTACCTGCTGCGATGGCGAGACGATAAAAAAAAGTGCTCATTTTTCAGAGTATCCCAATATATAATAGAGAAATTCATAAGAAACGTCATGGAACATGTGGTACTGGATTAGAGATTCTGTGGAAATATCATAATAGACAAGGAATCTGATTGGGATTATTTTGGCAGATTTATGATCGTGGGAACGTGAATTTAACTAGTTTTATGAGCGCTTGATCTAATAAATAAAATGATAATTTTGAATGGGATCAGGAAATAAGAATGAACTCTTTACTTTTGAATTAGGGAATTGGATAAAATAGAAAATTAAATTATTATTAAGAGAAACTATTAAATTAAAGCCAAATCATTACACACACACACACATATATATATATAGCCTTTATTGCTCTGCATTCCATAAAACCAAGCAACCAGACGTATTGAAGATTTTTAATTTTGCATTTGTTTCTAAAGTTAATATTTAGTTTGTTTTTAAATTAAGGATTAATTATGTTAGGAGTATCAGGACATGCGAGGAATTCTGGAATATCTTATCTAAGACTTCTTGCTTTGTGATATATATCTTTTCAATTTATTAGTAGACCTTAGATTTTTTTTCTTGTGTACCCAGAAATATTTCAATTATTCTATAGATCTATAAAAGTAATTTTTTCGACATAAAGGTTTTTTTTCCCACTCAGTTGAATACATGTATGATTTGAGATATATATTTGCACTTAGGTACGATTTTAAAAACAACTATTGCACTATATGGTGTTCCGAATTTTTTATGCTGCTATAAAGGGTATTTATGCATACAAGTGAATCTAAAATATTTTTTCTCTAAGTAAGTTTTGAGAAATAATTTTTCATATAAAAAAGAGAAAAAAATTAAAATTTCCAAAATTATAAAGTTCTATAGTTTTTTGTAAGGAACTAAACAATAATATAATTTAAAAAGTAGGTTTACTATAGTTATTTCTATATGGGGAGTAAAATGTTTTGTATATTTATGGAATATTATTTTTAAAAATGGAACCGAGAAGTCGAATATATCTGAAAAATCATGCCTATTGCCAACTCAAATGGAAACAAAAAAATTTTTGACCCAAAAATACTTCTATAATTCAATAAAATAATTAAAATATAATTATTAGGCATACAAAGTTCCTAAGCTCTACGATTAGTTTTTAGCACATAAATGTCGCAAAAGGAAAGAGTTTGAGATGCGTTATATTATTTCTTTCCTCGTGTCTTGGTACCCGTAAAAAAGAATAATAAGCGAAATAAACGCAGTTAAATGTCAAGAACTTTTCAAAAAAAAAAAAAAAAATAAAAAATGATTGTGTTCTTCCCCTCCCCCTTCATCGATTTTTTTCTAGTTTCGCCTCTGCATAATTACAAACATATGAGTAAGTGAATGTACAGTTTATTGGCACAAGAACCAGATATGGCTATGCTGCTCCAAACAAGATTTAACTGTGGTCTAGACGTGAAGAAATTGAAGAAAAAACAAACTGGTTGACAAGAAGGAGTGTCGAAAATAGAGAAGAATCACTAGGGTATCCCAGGGGTGCGTTCCCCGTGTTTACCAAAGACTTAGTTTAATTTAGTTTTTATTAACGTCACACTAGAAGCAACACGAGGGCTACTGGCGACGGACATCGTAATTTTGAACTTCGGTCAAGTGACGAGGACGACACCTGAGCTGGCACCCCCCTCTCCTAACATCCACACCACGCTAACAGGAGGACTTTGGGCCCCAACATATTCGACGTGCATCAACCCCGGCTACAAGGCGGATCTTTGGCGGCCAAGGATCGAACCCGTGGCTGAACGAAAACCGCCGGCCACGAATCCGAAACCATGACCCCTAGGCTACCGCGGCCATGTTTACCAAAGACAGTAAACCCCATAGGAAAGGGAAAAAAATCACTAGGGTGCCTCGGGGTCATGATACCCGTACTTACCTAAAGAAGGCAGTCCCTGATATAATCCCCAGGGGTAGGGAGCCCGGCAAAACCCTTAGACACTGGATACCCTTTTTAGTCGCCTCTTACGACATGTATGAGCTAAAGTGGGATTATTCTTTTCCACCCGGTCACCTTATGAGTTTACAAACACATACACTATCACAAAAAGATTTTCTTCTTATCTATTCTAGGAATGGATTTAGCGTAATACATCAAAAATTAAAAAAAAATAATCATTCGGAAAGCCATTCTTTTCGATTACTTTTTCATTCATTATTCATTCAAAGCGCATTTTTTAATTTAGTGAAAAAATACTGACAATTACTTATTTCATAAATAAGTTCCCTTTGTAATCATTTTTCCTCTTACTTTAAATCATTTTCAGAGAAAAAGATTGGATATGCTTATCTTTTAATTTTTCTAGATATATCTTTTCCTTATCACTTTTTTGTTGACTCAGCAACTAAGTTTGATATCGGAAATTAAAGAGCTTTTTAAGCAATTGTCGAGTTCAAGTTACATATTTTAAGATACATATACATGTGTGATTTTAATTAAATGTTGAAACCGTGTAGATCTGGAGGGCAGTTAAAACGATAATAAGGTCCACGTGATCAATTCCCATGGGGAAAAAAAAAGTTCTGATTATTCAGTCAAATCTAATCTAAAAAAAAATTAATATTCTGGAATAAAATTTCTTTAAATGAATTCATCTTTCGTCAACTTAAAATGATGTCTTGAACTTTTGAAATATGATTTTTAGTTATTTTTTAGTTTCAAATTTCGTTGGATTAGCAAAAAATTTTTTCCAACGACATTCTAAAAATGGTTATTGAAATAAGTGTGTAATTGTGTATTGGTTGAATTTATCAGTATTAATATCCATTTTTGTAAAACAGCAAATATTTTTATAGTTCATCTACTTCTCTAAGCATTTAAAGATGAGCGATTTAAATGAGAAATTTTCAAAAAGTATGTTTGCATACATAAAACTTTTTCTTTTTTTTTTTTTCAAATTCAGAAAACTGATTCTGTGTGACGAAATTGTAGTTTGTTACTTTAGAATAGGAACTTCAATGTTCAGATTTTTCCTCACTGCCGTCTAAATATATGGCAAAAACATTAAGAATGGACATCCCCCCCCCCCTGTGGCAGCGGTAGCCTAGTGGTCATGGTTTCGGATTTGTGGCCGGTGGTTTTCATTCAGTCGCGGGTTCGATCCTTTGCCGCTAAAGACCCGCTGTGTAGCCGGAGCTGATGCGTGTTAAATCTGTTGGGTTCAAAGTCCTCCAGTTGGCGTGGTGGGGAAGTTAGGAGAGGGAGTGCCACCTCAGGTATCGTCTCCATCACTGGATCGAGGTTTAAAATTATGAGGTCCGTTGCCAATAGCCCTCGTGTTGCTTCCAGTGTGACGTTAATAAAAACTAAACTACCCCCCTCCACACACACTTCGTTTTATTTTCGTAAATGGAATTGTAATGAAAACGAAATTTTACGTTTCCCTATCATCGTTGTTTTTTTTAAAGTTATTTTTAAAAATCTGCATCATTAAGATATTCGTTTAAAATTTGAATGACATTTTATAAATATTGTTAAGATACAATTAAAAACATTTAATTTTCTTACACCTTTATATAACGGAACAATAGAACTCAATGGAATTTTTTAAATTAAATAAATTTGTGTACGCATAGGTATTATATTAATGTTTAAAATGGATATGTTTCAATAACTTATATTATTTCATAAAAAAAAAAAAAAAAAAAAAAAAAAAAAAAAAAAAAAAAAAAAA
>BMAW01015427.1:472618-559642 GCA_019974015.1 Nephila pilipes | reverse complement strand
AAAAAAAAAAAAAAAAAAAAAAAAAATCACATCAAAACGCAAAGGAATTCAGACCTCAAATGAAGGATTGAAAATGAATGCAGTGGCGATATACTTTAGTCTCTATCTTGGTAACCGATGGAGGGGGAAACGAAAATGAGTGACCGTGACGCGCCTATTCTAAAATAACAGACTATAATTTTAGTAGCAGTCGCGGTAGATGAGTGGTCATGGACGCGTACTCAAGGACAGGAGTTATTTCCTTCGAGTTGTGGGTTTGAATCCTAATTCCGCTCAAAGACCTATCGTGTATTGGGACCGTTGTACGTCACATCTGTCGGGACTGAAAGTTCTTCCGTTAGTGCGATGTGGAAGTTTGGAGAATGGGATGGCAGCTCAGGTGTTATCCTCTTCTTTATGAACGTTATTCAAAATTACACGTTGATCTAAAATAGTCTTCGTGTTGCTTCTAAGTGCGATGTTAATCTAATTTTAAAAACTCTAATATTAGGCTTATTTAATAAAAATATTTATGTGTAAAAATATTAATAAAATGTTTACATAAAGATAATAAACTAATTATGGTGGTAGTTAAAATAAAAAAGTAAAAATTCAATTTTAATAATTCAAATAAAATTAATAACTTATTTTAAAAAAGAAGGAAATTAATAATTCAGCTTTAAAAAAAGTTTAGTAATATGAATTAATTCAAATGAGAAGAAAACGAAGCATGTCTACATAAATAAAATTATATTTTTGACCAAACAGTCTGTGCAAGGAAAACCCAATTACAAAAAACACTTTTCACAACATTTTAACTTGTATTTGGAAATCTCAGAGAAAAAAAAGCGTAAATTTTGCATAACCACAATTTCCATTTAATTTTTAACTTCAGAAATATCGAAAATTTTTCTAACTGTGATTTCAGTTTTTCGAAAAAAATTACTCTTAGAACGCACACATTCTCTATTTTTCTTCTCTCTCTATTGCACCATTCTTAATTTTCTGAAATTGATTAAAATTGAAACATAGCAACTTTATTTCGAAACAATTGATGAAAAAATAATTACTTGAAATGATGAAAAATAAAATTACATTGACTTCATATATACTTACATTTTGGTTATAATCTTAATTTTTTCTGTGCAGACGACATTTTTTCTTTACAATATTCGAAGAATTATTTGTTAGTTCAATACGAGAAAATTTTTTTTTTTTTAGCCAATGTTAAACTTCAGCATATCTTTAACATAAACAGGCGAACTTGTCCAAGTACAATTTTTAGTTTTTGAAAAGAAAGATTCTCAGATAATTTATTGAAGTTAAAATTTTGAAATCGAACTCATTTTTTGCAAATGAAAAATCGTATAAAACCAATGACATTTGAAAGTTTTCATGATAAAATTTTCACCTAATTACTTCACTGTATTCCATATAGTATAAACAATGCTAAGTATATTTAAGATCAATTCATTCGTATTATCTTTTTCAACACCAGAATTTTTTTTAATTTCAAAAGAATGAGAAAAATCCTTCCCCAAAGTATAGAAGTACTAAAATTGTTTAAACTTCGCTAAGTTTTAATCACTTTAAAAAAAATGCTTATTTATAAAGGAAATCGCATTTACTGAAATAACAAAGTCAAAACTGCACTGTTTTGAAACTTCTTATTTATTTAATTGCTGTATAACGTATTCAATTCTCGTAGCCAAACGTCAGAACCTTAAAAATTAGAAATATCTGCGTTTATTTTACCATTATTCATTACTTATTCCATCAACATTGCACCAGAATAACATGATGAGCTATTTTAAAAAGAATTTCTTATGAATAATTTAATTTAGTACTGATTAAAAAATATTTTATTAATATCGAAATGTCCTGCAGAAGCTTGTTTAAGGTTATAGAAAAACGATACTAGAGAATTATTTCCCCCTTTATTTTATTCTTTTAAATTTTCAATTTGTGCTAAGAATTGTCTGTTATCTTTTTTAACTAGAAAATAGAATAAATCTGGGTGAATCTACTTCCATGTGAAGGCATTAACTATCCAATCTCTCGAGACTGGCAGTCAATGAGTTAATTAGAGAATCACAAAATTACACAGTCAAATGAAAAGAAAGTCAGTCTCATAAGATAATCAAATTCTTTTATTCAGATTTTTACAAATATTTAATATTTGACCTCTTACGTACTTTATCTGTGGTAATAATTTTGACACGTATTTGTTCCAACGATTAAATAATAAATTAATAGTGCTCTTTCAACCCACTTGGGATCGAGGCCTTAAATGAAGTAAACATGAGGGGTCGAGTTACTAACTCTTCATCACTCCTATCTGGTTACACTCCAAAGGCTCTTCATTCAGTGTTTGCTGCCGAAGATTGATTTAACTTCAGCTTAAAATTTTATCACGCACTAAACTACTGAGATTATCAACGTCAATATTAATTTCCCCGTTGCTCATAAATTCATTTCCTCGATTCCACTCAGTGTACTTCACAATACCAATTCAATCTGCATAAGTCACATTTTATTCACTGGTTGGGATTTTTAATTCAAACAAATTCAGCAAAAGGTCCCCCAAAGGGAAAACGAGATAGAACCCATGTCATAATCTGCTTGCGGCAGGATAATGCTATAATGACACAAACTAAAACTAGAAAAAAAAAAAAAGAAAAAGAAAAAGAAAAATTTCAGATATGCTGTGTAGTGTATTTTTGGGCATTTGGCTTATCAAAACGTACTTAAGGATACAGGCTCAGCAGTGTGACGTAATTTATCATTAACGTCGCACTGAGATGCAACACGAGGGTTATTGGTAGGATGCCAAAGGAAACCGAGCTTGTCCAAAGGGTTCAGAGCTAAAAACCTCTCCCTGGGAAGCAATCACTCCCACACTGAGCCTTTATCGGCAAAAAGGGAGAAAAAAAAAAATTACAATTTTTTACAACAATAAAGGATAAGAAATGGCAGTACATGTTGTAGCAAAGAACAAATGATATTATATAATTCTGAAATTCAAAAGAAAATAAAAGCTGACAATGTGTTTACAGAGTGACTTCCAAATTTTCATTTTTCTTTTCTTTCTTCTTCTTCTTCTTCTTTTTTTTTTGAAATACATATAAATCTGTATTCCATTGTCGTCACGATTTCCTGCTAATTTCGGATGTTGAGACTATGAATGACGTCCGCAGCCAGTCTGTCGGTGACACCTCTGGTACAAGCAATACACACAAGGAAAATTGAAATATTAAGAAATTGGCTACGGATCGCGAATTTTGATCATCTGTCAAGTGAGAGGACGACACCTGAGCTGGCACTTTCTTCTCCCAGCTTCCACACCACGCTAATGGTCCAAACTACAAGGCGGGTCTTTAGTGGCATCAGTGCTCGAACCCACGACACGACACAAACAAATCCGCCATGAGTCTCCGACCGTGCACCAGGCTCCGCAGCCACACAGGCACGGGAAACATATATTATGAAATAACAAATTTATACTTTAGGAAAATATACATTAGAAGGATTTTGGAAAGTCGATCAAAAAAGAATGGCATAAAATTGCCATGTCTATACGTAGAGAAAAAGTCTACTTTGATGGAAAAATTCGAAGACTTTTAATAAAGAACTTAAGTTACCCAACAGAGCAAATAGATGCAAAAGTATGGTATTTATCCATAAAAAAGTGACAACATTTCCTTACGGTGAAAACAACCTTTAGTTTGGCTCGACTGTATTATTTTGATGTAAAAATTCGGAGCACGGTATGGAAAAATGGCGATAAAACTTTTATGTTTTACAAAACATAGTAAATCTTTTACGGCTGCAGCTTACACAAGTCTCGATGAAGAAATCTCATTTATATTGCACGTTTTATGGTTGTAGCAGGTGTTTTAGAACATGGATAGACATCTGTTTCTCAAACTTAAATTGTTGATTTTCAATTTGACTGCTTGCATTCTGAATTTATTTGTAGATAAATGAAAAATATTATTCTAAAAGACAGTCTAATGCCTTTTTTTTTTTTTTTTGAATATATCAGCTCTAAAATTCGCTAGTAGGCATTTAATCTCTTGATCTGTTTAAGCTGTGGAGCATGACTTCGGTATTTATCTTGCTCAGAATTGAATTTAATTAAGATTTAAGATGAAAATTGCTTGGTTGTGTAAAAAATAATTCGAGATAAAAACCAACGTTTTTAAAAACATGCATTTATCTGGTGCCAAAGTTTTTATATGGTCAAAGTTTATGAAAAAAAATTATTTGGTGGTATTTTGCCAAATGAGGCTACCCTGTTCTGCTTCGGGGACTTAACGTTCAGCCAAAAAAAATCGCCAAATTTGGCAATTTTTGAAATCTCGCCAAGTGGTTGGGCTAAACTGCATTGTTAAAAAATTATTGAAACATTTATTAAAACTTGTCGCAAATGTCTAAATATTGCATTGTTAAGCGAGTAAGAACGATTCCCAAAGTTTCGGAGTTCTAGCTTGATGGGAAGTTGGTTAAATTAAGGATCGAAAATTTGATGACACACTGATACACACACAGACACACATACGACAAGTGAAATACATAAAAACGTTGTAAAAAAAGGTATGCGCAATTTGGAAGTTATGAGTGAAATTGAATGCGACTCAGAGTTGAGGGGTGCTAGCTGCCGACGGGGTTGCAGCTTATCCGAATGGTAAGGGAATCGGGAGGGGGAAGAAAATAGCTTCCGCCGGACTCAAAACGACACCTTTTCAGAAAGTGGTCGTATTCTATAGTGCTTTGCTTTTTAATTCCGTGTGATAGCATTTCGTATATTGGTTTGAGTTTTAATACTTTAAGGAGTTGAGTAGGACGTTTCAAGGTCAATTAATTTTAAAATCGGGAGTATAATTTGTGATATTTTGTAGAGAATAGCCATCAATATTTTGAAGATTTACACAGAATTTGATAGCATTTTTGTGTATTATAGATTTTCTGGTAGAGAAATTAATGAATGGTCTGCATTTCCCATAAGCCATATGTCATATAATATTTGGCTTAATATATGGTCATGTGATCTTTCTAGTTTATTGATTTGAGTTATAGCTGCAAAATTCCAAACTGGGTAGGAATAAGTAAGAACTGATCGGAGAATCAGAGCAACTGAATTCATAGCGACTAAGAGGTAAAATGATATTACTCGAACGATATCAAAGTATTTACGATAAGAAAAATTATGTTTGTATTATTTTTTTTTACCTCAATTAAAAATTTCATTATATGCGTTTAATTTTATCATTTCAATAATATTTATCGTTTGGTTTTCCTCGAGCTCAAGTTTTGCGATAATTAAGGTTCCCGTCTACCAGCTATTTTGATTTCGTAAACCTAATGTTAATGCAATGGAATGTCTACTACCGTTCTCAAATCTTTACTATTTTATCTATTTGAATGCAAAAAAGTGCATTCGAAAGAGCAAAAAAATAATGAGGGTTTGTGCTGAATTACATTTTCCCTCCGACTTTTAAAGATATTTTTACCGACTATTTTAATCATTCGTTTACGAGTTTTCCGGTCGTTAAATATTCTAAAATATTTTCCGAAATCGGAGGAAAAATTAAATTCCACGCAAACTGTATTTTTTCCTCATTCAAATTTTTTTTTTTTTTTTTTTTTTTTTTTTTATTCAAATAGATGAAATAGTAAAAACTTTAAGACGACGGTAGTAGAAATTCCATAGGATTAACATTTCGCTCACGAAATCAAAATGGCCAATAGACGGGAGCCTTAGATACTTTTTTTTTTTTTTTTTTTTTTTTTTTTTTTTTTTTTTTGCAAAAAAGAGTTTATCACTCATTCAGAATTGCGCTCCTTGAAACTTATGTTCAATATGAATCCTATAGACCCGTGGTGTAGTGGGAGTGATGCACCTCAAATCTGGTCGAGGTCCCATATCCTCTTAGAGGTGTCGTGTGGAAGTTTAAAGAGGTAGGTGCCAGCTCAGGTATCGTTCTTATCACCTGAGCGAGGCTCGAAATTATGAGGTTCATCGCCAATAGCTCTGGTGTTGCTTCTCAGTGCGACGTTAATAATCAATCAATGGATATAAATCTTATGAAGTAAAGAATTTTGGCGACTTAAATATCCAGATGATGATCTGCTGAGTAAAGATACGCTGTATCAATAGGTTCGGCGGTTTTTTTTTTTTTTTTTTTTTGAGAAGAGTTCGGTGGAAGAGAAACTTAAGATTAGGAAACCGAAAGTTATTATACTTCAGATTTTGTGTAAGATAATCATTGTAATCTCATTTATGTGAGGCAACAACTGAGCACATCATTTGGTTCGGCTTTTAAGAGCTTTGCGTTTTTGCGCTAATCGTGTAAAAAATGTTTCAGTAGCTAAAACCACAATAATGAGAAGCGGTTTATTCGCATTAGCGCCCATGATTCCAGGACATAAATCAATAGTTTGCGCCAAACATTTTTTTTTCCCGATGAGGCATGGCTTCATTTAAGCCTGAGCATGCAGAAACATCCCTTTTATATATAAATGATGAATTTCCATTCATTAACACTAAACATACCAACACTTAATACATACCTATTTCTACCATTGCCGGTCAAATGATCGGAATTTGTATTTCCTGATTGAATGTATGAAATATAGATGTTAGGAAGGAAATAAACGAATTAAATTTATTATAATTAAACAAAATTATAGATTGTCAATTTCTACAACAGACACAAAGAATAATAATTTTTAATTCATTGCTCATTGCATTTTAAAACGTTTTTATGTATTTCACTTGGTGTGTGTCATCAAATACTCGATCGTTAATTTAACCAACTTCCCATCAAGCTAGAGCTCTGAAACTTTGGGAATCGTACTTACTCGCCTAAAAATGCAATATTTAGACATTTGCGACAAATCTTAACTAATATTTTCTTTAATAATGCAGTTTAGCCCAACCGCTTGGCGCGATTTGAAAAATTGGCACCAAACTTGGCGATTTTTTTTTTTTTTGGCTGAACGTTAAGTTCGTAAAATGGACCAGGGTAGCCACATGTGGCAAAATACCGCCAAATAATTCTTGTCGTCAAGGGTGGTTGGGTTAAACTGCATTCCAACCATTTAATTTACCGGATGAATTAATTAATTTTAGTTAGTTTTAACGTTTTTATGTATTTCACTTGGTGTGTGTTTCTGTGTGTGTGTGTGTATCAGTGTGTCATCAAATTTTCTATCGTTAAATTAACCAACTTTCCATCAAGCTAGAGCTCTGAAATTTCGTGAACCGTTTTTACTTGCCTAACAATGCAATATTTAGATATTTGCTACCAGTTTTAACTTATATTTCAATAATTTTTTTTAATAAACTTTGCCACCATATAAAAACGTTGGTTTTTATCTCGAATTATTTTACATATACAGGGTGTCCTCTAGGTACATTTTCCGCAAACATATTTTTCACATTTAGAACAAATTTTGATGGTTTTATTTTCGTTACAATATCCTATTTGACACGTCTCAAGTTGATAAGAATCTGTGGTAGATTTAGGCAACGATCGTTTTGTATTTGCTCTTTCTTTTAGTTGTTCACGGGCTTCTCGAAAATCGGCGGCAAGTTCTACTGCTAACTGGAGTAAAAAAATGTTGTCTCGAGATATTTTCTCCTGTGATTTGCTTGTAGAAAATCCAGGCATTTAAGCCAGCTAAATCAAGGTTATTGAAAAATACTTGGTGTAGGCATCTGCAAGACTTGAAATTTTAATTCACATTTATTTTGATTAAATTAAAAACGCAACAGTCTTCGCAGAAATGTACAACTAACTGAATATAGTACGATGCATGCACATGCACATCATAATTTCTGATCCAATAGCCTTATATAGCAATAAATTTTTCTCCCGGTCAAATGACCGATTGTTGTAGATAACAATATACGACAAGTATTACAAAAAATAAACATAATTCAAAAATAAATAAATAAATAATAATACAATATTAACTGTATATAATAAAATAGAAGAAGTCGTGAAGTCAAATGTGCAAAAGCGTCAAGATGATATGCGGTTTCAAAGCAAAAGCTCATAACCGGTCAAAAGACCGGTATGTTTAGTGTTAATACAAAAATCTTACATTCCTTAACAATCGGCGTATGGTATGCTGCACTTCTCAAAAGAATTGTTTGGCGTATACAGTTCCAGTCAACTGTTGATGGCACTGTATACAGAAAACCAACAGTTTGTTGCCTTATTAGAGATGAAAGAATACATTTTTTTAGGGGAGGAGGGTAAGGTGAGGGGGATGTACAAAGAACAAAGTTTATGAAAGTAATACCCAAGCAAAGTGATTTGAAAATGCTACTATTCAACTTTAAATAGTCTGAAAATGTCATTATTCAAAAGATACAATAAAAGGATGGATCTTTTGAACATCTTTTATATATATATATAAATTTGAGTGTTTATTTTTCTTTTGTCCCTTATACAAATCCACAATGTTAATCGTATCTCTCTAAATTTTTCAGGGAGCTACGCTGATGTAAGCCATATTATAATCCTGCCAAAAAAAATTTGAATTCATTTTTTTCCCCTTCGAAACCCTCTTTTTCACCAACACCAAATCGCAGCAGTATCGATAAACTTTAGGATTTTTCTTTTTGAACTTATTTTCTTGAAATTCATTATTTTCTTTTTTTAGTGATTTTCTTTTATATTAAGATTTTTCTCGATTAATACTATTGAAGGCATATTTTTGTCTACTCAACAGGCTAGGTCATAACCGAAGTGTTTTGAAAAATTACGAATTTTCGAAAACAGCTATCTCTTAAACTTTTTATCCATAAATCTACTGATCGAAATGAAACAGTAATCCTACAGACAGCGGAAGGAACTTATAGCCCCCCCCCCTAAAAAAAAGAACTGGGAAAAGTAAAAGTATTTAGTGAGATTTTAAACAAATTTTGACTGCACAACATGAGCAAATTTCCCTATCCTCCCCTCCCCTTTCGCTTAAGATTTTCGTTCGGTTTAGTTCAAAATTATCTTGAAGCTCATACCAGTTTTAATTTCTCCCCCCGCCGCGCCTGGCCCAGAAAATAGCGATCATAATTAAAAAGTTAAGCAAAAAAAAAAAAAAAAAGCCCCCGGAGAGGATGGCATTCCCAAACAGGCCTTAAATTCTTTTCTCCCAACGCACTTACTCATCTCACAAAATTTTTTAATAAATGCCTCATGTATGCGCATTTTTCACAAAAATGGAAACCTGTAACTATTATTCTCTTCTCCAAAACCACTCCATTTCCTACAACTATCGACCTGTCAACCTACTAAATTCTATTTCAAAAATCTTTGAAAGAATCCTGCTAACCAGAATATTGACTCATGTTTCCACTAATAATATTCTTCCAGATTCACAATTCGGCTTCCGTACTAACCACAGCACTATCCATCAACTACTACGGATTGTGAATGGAATTACTGAAGAATTTAATTCAAAAAAGGTCTCTGGGGATATCTTCCTCGACATACAAAAAGCTTTCGACCGCCTCTGATACGATGGATTGATCTTCAAAGTAATCATATTAAATTCCCCCTCCCCCTACATAATAATTGGTTGAATTCAACCCTACTTAACTGTCAAAGGAGGAATCCAGACTCCGACGATCCCTCTCTACCAACTGAGTGAGTGAATGTAAATTTTATTGGCGCAAGAGCCAGATATAGCTATGCTGCGCCAAACAAGATTAAACTGTGGTCTAGACGTCCCTCTCTACCAAGGCTCTGCTATAAAGAATGTTTGTGCATTATTTAGAAATAATCAAGCAATTATTAAAATTATATGTGTCCATTTGGTTGATTGTTATAATTTATTAACATCGCACTAAGAAGTAACTTGAGAGTTATTGGTGACAGACCTCGCAATTTTGAACCTCGGTCAAGTGACGAAGGCGACACCTGAGCTGGCACTTCCCTCTCCTAGCTTCTATCACTAGTCGTGATTTGTGTGCGTTTGTCTTAGTTAGACATCATACAGATGCAAGAGTTTTTGCGTCGGGGACATATGCAATCAGTAGGTATAGGCCGTGCTGCCTTCTAGTGTTCATGTCCTGGGTCACCATTTCGGCTCTGGACGTTTTCTCCGAAAGAACAGAGGATGTTTTTCTTCCCCAGTGTGTGTGTAACAGAGAGATGTTGGTCTTGTAGTGCCGGCTGCTGCTTCAAACCCTGTCCAGTGGGTCGGAAGAAAAGTTGACCGGTAGCTTTTTGCTGTGCCTTAACAACCAGGCTGAAAAAGACGTCTCATTCTGGGTAGTTAGTAAGGCGTTTTAACTTTTGGCGTTGTTGTTGAAGTGAGTCGCTGCAAATATTGCACAAAGAAGCAACACGAGGGCTATTAGCGACGAACCCCGTCATTTAGATTATTCATCAAATGACGAGGACGACACTTGAGCTGACACTACACAGAACTTCTACACTATTCCAACGAGAGAACATTGAAAATCAAAAGATTTAGCATGCCTCGGTCCGCCACACGATGAGCCCTTAGTAGCATCATGACTCGAACCAACGACTCTACGGAAACAACGTCGGCCATGAGATCGATACCAGGTCCAACCGGCTACTGTGGTCGCTATACCTTTGCAAAATCACGTGACCTCAATCAAAATACAAGCCCTTTTGAATTCGTTTACATGATGTTACTTTTATGAAGTCTTAGTAAACCTTTGGGAATTTTTTTCTATATTTAAATCTAAAGTTTTTTTTTATTTTAAATTAACTTAAAATCTATCTTTAAAAATCATAATTATTTACTTTCCATCCAAAGCATAATGAACAAACTTGGGTTTTCATTTCGAGCGAGGTTATATGCCCCCAAAATGATTTTTCATAAAACTTTCATTTCAGAGTGATCTTTCTGCCTTACGAGTTAATGTGCTAATTACAGTATATTCATTTTATGTCTTTAATGTATAGTGGTTAGATAGAGGGAGAGACACATAAAATGTAATATCTATGATTAAATGAGTCATATTGTAAACCTCCACCATTATTTCTTAAATTAAGGTATGTGCCTACACAAAATTCATCGTTTTTGTGAAAATTTTCGAAAGTTTCTTTATTAATTTTTATTAAAGACCATATATTTACGATTTCAAAGATGGTTTGTATTTGTTTTTAGAATAGCTAGTTAAAATATTAATGTAAGTATATAATTTTGTAAAGAAATATCAAAATATTTCTTTGCAATTTCTGAAAAACTACGATTTTAATTTTTGTTGTAACGAAAAATCTCATTACTTAAAAAGTATTTCATATTATTCAAATGAAATCTTACCACAATGTACTGTATATCTCTAGGTACGTTGTGAACCTCAAACACAGCTTTTAAGTATATAACTATTTTTTGGAGCTAGTTTTATTTGATAAAGTGGTATATTTTTTGTAAAATCATGTTGTGTTTATAAGTTTTGGTGTAACTTGCTAAGTTTGAGAGATATAACTGCATTTTTTTTTTTTTTTTGCTTCATAACGCTGATATATGTATATTAAATATATTGTTGAAACTAAAAGTGAAACGTATTAATTAGAATTTGTTACATGAACTTTTGCGTAAATGTAAAATTTTACAACATTTTTAGACAAATATGGCCAAAATTTCAAAAATAAATAAATAAAAAAAGTTCGTTAAAAAGGACTTTTGAATTTACTATTTTATGGAGCATTGTAACTAAAAACACAAGTGTTTCACAAGATTTCTTTAAAAAAAAATTGCTCCAAAGGTAGCCACATACCTTAAACGCGTGTCATATAGTTACATATTTTAATTAAATTTCGGTTCCTCGCAACGTCTAATTGATAAAGGATTTTGTACCTACCTTGACTAAGGAGTTTAGTTTTTTTATTAACGTCGCACTAGAAGCAACACGAGGGCTATTGGCGACGGACCTCGTAATTTTGAACCACGGTCAAGTGACGAGGACGACACCTGAGCTGGCACCCCCCTCTCCTAACATCCACACCACGCCAACGGGAGGACTTTGGGCCCCGAACAGATTTAACGTGCATCAGCCCCGGCTACACGGCGGGTCTTTGGTGGCCAAGGATCGAACCCGCGACTGAACGAAAACCGCCAGCCGCTATCCACGACCTTGACCACTAGGCTACCGCGGCCCCCCTTGACTAAGGAATCGTGACGCAGAGATGGGATTATCGTCGGAACATTCTAATGAGCGCGCGAAAGCAAAGAACACAAAAAGTAGAAAGTTGAAGTATGAAGTGTCGTAAAGGTTGGCGTGCGTATTCTTTTAAGGGACAAATGAAACACCCGCCAAACTTCAGAGTGGTCTCCCAGAAAGTATCGCGCTTCTTTGGCTGAAATTCCAAAGAGATAAAGTGGACAAAGACCCGGGCTTGCATCAGTGAGAACAGAAATTCAGCATACTTACAGGGACTGTATTTTCTCTATTAATAGTCAGAATTATCGTGCATTTTTACTTTTGCGAATCTTTCCGCCTGAACTTGCAACTGTCTTCATTTACAGGAGTCTGCAATGAATAAAAATAACTTACAGAATAAAGACAATAGTTTCATGTTTTTATGGTCGCTGAATCGATTGATTGGTTTCACTGGCAACACGAGAGAGCTATTGGTGGGGATCTCGTAATTTCGAACCTCGGTCAAGTGACGAGGGAGGCACCTGAGCTGACACCTCCTTCTACACCACATCAACGGGAGACCATTAGGCTACCGCAGCCAGTAGATCGCTGAATCGAAGGTTTCTCTTAAATGCTGTAAATTTTATTAGTTCTTCCTTTGCTTAGATTCAAATCTTCAGTGCTTTTTGAATGAGTGCCTCGACCAATTAGAGAGCATTTTCTTCCACCAACCCATTCCCACCTTCCTCTCCAGGGATTCAGTTTCTCTTAAGATAGCAAGGAGAAGGATGATTATTTACTTTCTCTAAACTAGCGACGGAAATATATCTTCGGTCTCTCAGTGTTGGCGCTGTTATATTCACCCTACAGTAGACCCAACATGTTAATTTTAAATTCATTAATCATGCAACTCCCCAGTTATGTTACATTTAAACTAATAATTATGATCAATATATGTAATATCTATCATGAATTACTTAGGCAGAGTTTTACAATACGGATTACAAAAAAAAACTTTCCTATATATACTATACTTAAAATATTATCTTTCTTAGAAACATTTTATTAAATTTATTTTTCTTTGATAATTTTCACTCAATGCTGAGACCATGAAGCTGTTGTACATAGTCACAGCATCTCCGTGACGCCTCGGAAAAAAATAAAAAATTCACGGGCTGCTTCTAAAATCGTATTTTAAACCAAAAAAGACTTTGGTCTAAAATAGATTTAGTCACTTTTAAATCTGAAATCACTAACATAAAAAATCAAATGCAAAATGTCATTTTATTTACCCTTACTTGGTAGATACATTTCGACAAAATGAAAAGTACCGTCAAGGAAAACAAAAAACTACATCTATTAATGTATAATTGAAATTTAATTATGTTAGAATTTTAAAAATAATTTAGCACTTTAAAGTATTTTATTTCTTTCAAAATTTGCAAGGCTAATAAGCTCCTTAAATCTGGGATTTCTCAAAAATATATTGAAACTTTTTGCATTGTTTTATCTAAAATTTTTACCTGTTGGACCGGAATAACGCCGAAACTTATCCACTATTTTGGTATGATTCTTTTAAACAATTAAATCTTAATTAAAATCACTATAGAGCGATGCAACGACGATTGTTGTCGAACCTCGTAATATGACTCAAAATGAAGAGATGAAATGTGTGAGGGATGGTCGAGTTTAATGGCGCAAGAGCCAAATGTGATCAAGCTGCGTCTAACAAGTCGAAGATGTGATCTAGACGTTTGAAAAAAGACGAGTGAGTGATTGTATTGCAATGGCGCAAGAGCTAGACATGACCATGCCTAGTTTGGAAACATTTTTCGGGTTTACCGAAAATGGTCGATAAATTTTTATATGTACTAAAACTAATGCCCTTGACTAATTTTTATCTTTATTAATAACCCAATCAATCCCTCAATTTTTTTTTATCGAAATATTTTTTAAAATATTACCAGCAAACATCTTGCATTTGAAATAACGGTCGCTGTACTTTTCATTACAAATTATTTCTATTTATTTGCAGTGTTCTGCTTTTGCAAAATTATGAACAGCCAGAAAAAGCGCCAAGGAAAAGAGAAAAAGAAGCAAAAGGATCAGAAAAGTTCAACAAAGAAAAAAGCGTAGACAGTCCTTATATAACTGCCATAAAATAAATTTTTTCATTTCATTATAGAATGTCTGAAATTATTGCACTTGTGAATCATGTTATTTAAGTAGATTATCCTTATTTTGGAGTTATTCTAAAATTCTCTCAATGTGTTTTATCAATTTTACTTTTATAAAAACTCAAATTAGTAAAAATATTCATCGAACAGTGTAACTTAATAAACAAAATATGTTATTTATGAATACTATTTGGGATTACTGGTCGACGAAACGATTGCCACATGCTTGAGGGTTCTTCACAGTCAATAGGATAGTACGTAACTAAAAATATCAGACTTTATATGTATATTGCTAGGACTCGTTTTTCGAAAAATATTTTTAGAACAAAACAACTTTTCAACAGAATATCACAAATAAAAAATTAAATGAAATTACGTTTCTTAAATTCTTTCATATAAAACCAAATTATTCAATAATAATTCGAAATCTCTCACAATTTGGTTCAAAAAATATATTAATTTAAAATAAATGGAGTAAATCTTCGCAGATATGTCAATTCAATCAATATGATCCTAATTCAACAAATCAAAGAACTACAATATTAAAATATATTATGAAGCAAAGAAAAAGACATTTCTTTATTTTTAGCACATCATAATTCGTACTCTTTTCTCAGTTGTTGCAATAGT
Source organism: Nephila pilipes (assembly GCA_019974015.1). NCBI lineage: Eukaryota > Metazoa > Arthropoda > Arachnida > Araneae > Nephilidae > Nephila > Nephila pilipes. Next base: position 544,723 of record BMAW01015427.1, on the reverse strand, counting down.
TTAACTAAAGGAAGATATTGAAAACTATAATCATTTTTACTGACTAAGAATGCTCACAACGACAAACAAAATTTCCTACCGTGAAGTAATGAAGATTTTCTATAGTTGATTTGCAAAGTAATATAAGAAGCCTATAAGAAATTTATAACTACTTTTGACATTCTTTTTCCTTCAGTAAAGCATGGATTTGTTGAATCCTTATCTCTCAGTTGTTACCACGGCGCACTTAAAGTAAGATTTTGAAAACAATAATCCTTTCTACTGAGCAAGAATGTTCACAATGGCACACAAAAGCATTTTACCTAAACTTGAATGAAGTAATGAAGATTTTTTATAGTGCAGCATAACAAGGTGTGCCTATAAGAAATACAAATTTAATTACTTTTGTCATTTTTTTTTAAAAAAGGCAAGATATTACTAAATAAATAATTCTCCTGTGTAAAAAAATACATGCGACATATGGTAAATTTGGGGATATGTTCACAACTTTAAAAAATCGTGCAAGATGAAAAAATTCTAAATATTTTCCCAAAAAACCACGCAAAAAGTAATAATGAAATCCATATTACATATTTAAAAAAAAAAACAAAAGCAATTCATTTTTATTGCAAAAGAAATTTTAATCAGTGTACAGTGAAAATTTAATCTATAGGCACCTACAACATATAAAAAATTCAAATTAAAATTTAGGAATAAAACTACTAACTAACAACTATTCAATCGCTACTTGATAATAAGCGTGCATGTTTATTACGAACTGGATCAAAAATGTTATCATCAGGAGTGTGTCAGATATATCTAGCACAACTGTCGGTTTTGATTCAAATGAAGAATTTCATTCGTTATAAACAACCACTGTTGATTTGTGTGTGTGGTTTTAAAGTCTGTTATTAGTGGCAATTTTTTGGTTTCTCAAGTTGCTAATATAATTCTTGGTAATCTGCTACACAAAACCTAAAATTATGTTGAAATTTTAATGCACATTCTATGTCAGGATCATGAGAAAGAAATGTCTTTCCATACTAGTAGCAAATTTCAAGCCCTCTCGAATTAAATCAGCTGTTAATAGTTGAATTTCACCTTCTTTATTATCATAAACTGTCATAAATTCGATCAAATCGTCCTCATCCAAAGGGCTTGCTAGCATCAATTCTACGATGTCAACCGTTTGCATGTTGTTAAAACCTTCGCCACCAAGTGCATTTGATAGTTATAATTTCAGAACACAGCTGATTTTTGTATTACGAAACTTCCACTTTTTCGCATGCTGGCAATTTTTTTTTCTTCCAACAAGCATAAAAGACTGAGGAACAAACTGCTGTGTTCAAGTTGAAGTACAAGGAAATGAAGAATAAAAGAGATTATAAAACTCAGGTATTCCCCGTAACTCCAGAATACAAAATAAGCGAGTCATGAAGTGGATTGAGTCATTCACACGTGTAGGCATAAGCCGACCGTCTCTTGATTACACTGACAACATTAGAATTAAAAAATATTTTTGGGATTCGTGCTACAACAAAAAATTCGTATAAAAAAGTATGTTGGTGAATCGTGTCATTTCAAAATCGAGTAAAAAAAAGAGTTGGGTGTATATATTAGCGGTACTTTTGTCAATTATGCATTATTTCCCATTTTACCCTTTATCTTCAAACAGAAACTCAGCAGTTGTCCCATTTATTTGAATACTGCACATATTTTATTTGAATTTAATATTTAAGAAAAAGTACCAATTTACAGAAAAAAAGTAAATTTTTAATTACATAAAACCATGAACTTTAGAAATTTTAGTTATTTTTATGTGCACAATGCATAATTTATAGATTAAATTCACTCAATTTTTGCTGGCTAAAGCAAGACATAAAATAGAGAAATTAAATAATTTTTCCAAATATTTTAGAGAATAAGGCACAAGAAAAATTAAGAGTTCATCTCCCCTTTGCATGTAAAATTTTGCGAGGGAAAAAAACATCAAACAGAATGCTTCAAAAAAACTCGCAAAAACTATAAATACAGATATAAAAATTAAATTTTACATATTATACTGTTTTTTTTTTTAAATTAGGTTCTCAATTTTGTTTTTTATAATTATAATAACTTTATTCTATTTTAATTATCCGATTTGGTACCATGACGATAAAATTACTTGTTACATGTTCAAAGTAATCGAACAAATACTACCTATTTTCAGAAAAAAATAATTTAAGGACTAGATATTATCTTAAATCTGAACAATACTTTTAAAAATGACATTTTTTTAAAAAATAAAAAGTATCTAATTTTTCAGGCATATATGCGATTTGATAATAAATAGTGTATTGTAAACAAATGCTTGACAACTTGCAAAACAAGAATAGATTGAAATAATTTAAGCTGTAACAATGTTCTGTAGTGTATTTCAAAGTTTTTAATCAAGAATTTATTTATTTCAATCAATAAAAATTCCTGATAATTTCCCCACTTTCTGTAAAATCCAAGATTTCATAAATGTGTATAATTTATACATAATTCATTTTTTTCTCATTATTTTAAGATGTATTTCAGAAACTAGAATCTTATCTATTAAATGAAACAATTTTTTTCATTTTATGATAATGCAAGTTGAAAGTTAAGTCATAGTGCCCAAACCACAAACTTTATATTATTTTAATATTTCCATGAGAATGTTAAAATTACTGATAATTATTTATAAAAAATATTAAATATGCATCTACATCAAAATGTCTAAGTTAAAAAAAAAAAAAAATTTATCCAAAACAGAATGTAAAAAATTATTTATTTAAAACATTTTAAGCCATAAAAAATGAGTACATATGTTGTTGCAATATGCCTTGATTTAAATAATTCCTGTAAAGCACTTAATAAATAATAATTCCTGTAAAGCACTTAAGAAATATTTTTAACTGTGAGTTTTATATTTATAAAGTTACTAAAAATCTTTCTTTATATATAAGTTTTTCAAGATTATCAAATACATAAATTAAATCCATATGATTATTAAATATTGGTGGGTAAAATTATACAGTTTTGGCTTAAGGTCAAATAAATTAAAACAAACCAAAAAACATTAATGTTTCAAGTTACGTGAAAAAAATGGTCTGTAGAATCATACACACAAATAAATACATACAAGTATTACAGAGATAAATATGTAATAAATTAAACAGTTATTAGAATATGGCAATATTATGACTGGGAAAAAATGATAGATAGTATAAAAATTATAAACTTGTCCGCATACATAAATAACAATAAGACAATAAAATCAAGAGAATCCTTCCATAATCGAACAAAAATTTACACATCTCAAAACATTCAGCTTTCATTAGAAATATTTATAATTGGAAATATACTTTATACATCATTATATGATTTGAGACTTAATAAATAAAATCAATAAATACTTTTATGAAGGTTACAAAGTTGAGCTCACACATAACATATAACTAGCAAGACTAATTAAATTTCAATGCAATATACATATTACATCAATCACATAATTAGGGTTCAATAATTTCCCCTAAATTCTGCTTAATAAACTTGTTACTGAAGTACAAAAATAGTATATTTGTAGGAACTCTAAGAGATTCTTGCTTATTGTACGCAGATCTAATAGCACCAGCAATGTTTCAATTTGTTGGAAAATTTAAGCCGATAATTAAAGTTACAACAAGATATATACAACATTTTTATTACAAATGGCACAGAATGAAATATTATGCTTCTTCACAGCTTAAAGATAAAGGTACACCAAATATTTCTTCCCAAGGATTTTTTAAAGCAGAAATAAAGGAAAATAATGCAGATTTCGTCTCCATTTCAATTGTCCAAAACACTGAATCACAATTTTGTTGGCATGATGTTTCATTGAGAAAGCTTATTTCAACACTTCTTAAATCTTTTCTAAGTTTCTATAAAAGCAAAATTAAGATAGAAAAAAATATAATTATTACTATCATAATTTTAGTTACATAGCACAAAGAGGAAAATAAAATACGCACGGAAATACTTTAAAGGTTTAAATGGTTTTTAACGATCTTAATACGCATATAAAATCACAGATTAGAAAACATAAAAAATATCTATATACAACACAATTAAAGGTCTTGTACAACAAAAGATTTTATAAAAAAATTAAAGAAACCTTTCATCTCTATCACATTAATATTTCTTGGACAATTCCATTTATCTCCTATCACCAGACATTGATCTCAACACATAACAGTTGCTAGGCCTCCCAATGAACAAATATTCGAATCTTTAAGAAATAAAATCATTAAAGATGAAAAGGGTATTGAGATGGAAAAAGAAGATGCAGGCAGATTATTGTATAATTTTAGCAGAATGCAAGAATTTAGTACCGAAAACACATTGACTACTCCTTGATACTTTAGGTAGGACTTAATATAAAAGAGGAGAGGGCACTAATCAGTAAATCCAGTGACTGAAATGTTTATGAGTATTAAAAAAATATATAAACTGTAGATCTTACAGTCAGACTAAATTTTATTATAAAAATTCAAAAATTTGTTTGGGCTGTGGTTAGAAAAAGGTCCAGGGAAAAGAAAAATATGCTACCCTCTATTTCAACAACAACAACAAAAAGTAAGATAATGATAAAGTAAGAAATTTAATACCACTCTTCCTGATGGTAACTGCAAAGATAAGAAGTGACAAATGTAAAATCACCAGAAGGACCTTGTAGTCACACTAGCTTTGAGATATAAATATCTCTCCAAGTATTGTTAATCCTTGGTATATTAAATGTATTGTGAAAATTTAAATAATTTAACTCTAAAACTGTATACTTTCATGGTCATGGAGAAGAATCAAATTGAATTTATATATAGATCCAAGATCCCCATTTATATAACAATAAAGCTAAAATACCAACTCAGAATTATTGGTAATTCTATTCTGGATTTGAAAAATGAACCTTGATCACGAAATATAATTTAAGTCTAATTTTAAATTTAACATGAAATCAACTGTTTCTGTTTTTAAGGATGCAGTTTTAATAACGGCAGTGCTATAAAATTCAATGAAAATGTTTGGTTAAAACAAGAAATTAAAAATGCAGCAAGCATAGAAATTACCTCTAATAAATTCATGTTACTTGAGAAAAATATTAAGACAGGCACTTTAATAGTGGATGAAATTTTAACAGTTCCTCAATTACCCCAGTAAATGTATATTTTTCTCCTAGAGATATCATAAACTGATAGCAGATCTTGATTGCCTTGACTTTAAACAGTAATCATATTACCATAAGAGATTTTAATAGCAGATCATCCTTATGGGGTTATAAATTCCCTGATTACAGAAATAGCAGATATATTTATTTCTTGTATAACATCTTATTCCTGATTTCAGATTATCTTTTGCAGTATCTTGTAGCAAGTCACAGTGTAACAATAACCTCTTTCATCTCTCAATGATTAATGTCTTGTTATGAACACATCAATTTAAGCCAGAGTTTATGCATAAATTTTTTTAAAAAAAATTGATGAAGTTACTGTATATAAGGTCTCCTTGACTGCTTAACAAAAGAAATACACCAATTTGTGAGCTCACTAATAGATGATGGATAGACCTCTAACTTGAAAAAGTTCTCATACTGGAACACCAGGTTAAAGAAACAATGAAATTCAACAACAGTACAACAATTCATTACATAAATAATTCCTCAAAGATTAAACATATTTTCCCCAAAGAATGCTCCCGGTTATCACTATTTGTATTGATCTTATGAACATTTTTAATAAACTAGATGACTATACATTCTTAAATTCATTAGAGTCCATTTATGAATTTGATTGTCTTTCACTGTGGACTTTCCCCTTACAAAACCCGGCATTAACAATAAAGAACAATGGATTAGAAAAGTAATCAATATGACACTTACAGAATCAATTAAAATTGTACAGAGGCTATGTGATGGAATTGAAGGAAAATAATTAGTCAAAATCAATTGCACAATGATTGATTTTTTAAATTATTAAAAAGAAAAATTTCCCCATTTCACAGTCTTTTTTTTTTGAACTTGAAGAAATTATCCAAACTATGGATGTTGAACCAATTTACACCTCAGTATAATAAATTATTGTTTAACAACATTAGATCCAATTTAAATGTATATACATGAATGAGAGGAAAAAACAGTTTTCATAATACGAATAAAGTAATATAAGTATAACATCTTTATTAACTCAACTTGAGAATAAGTCCCAATTTTTTTTTTACTATATCTGAATTATTTTACTAGTGGAAATATGTGCCTTTGATTTATTTGTTTAATTATTCTTCTACTGATGACCCTCCACCAACTTCATTTAATAAGAAAAACTATTCAATAATATATTATTCCTAATATTAAAAATGTATGAACTATAATGATTATATGAGCTTCTTTGTATGAACTATAATTATTGTATGAGCTTCCTTGTATGAACTATAATTATTGTATGAACTCCCTTGTATGAACTAATATGATTTACACTTAATAACAAATAAGAAAATGTCACCAGTTAACTAGGCTGCTTTCCTCTTCTAGTTCTAGATTAAATCAAATTGAAATTCAGCTCATGGAAAAAGCTGAAGGACATCACTAACTAATTTTATTTTATGATGTCACATCACAAATAATGAGGAGGATATTAAAACTATTTTTCATTAATTTAAAATTCTTAACATTCTACTTTAATCATTCTTGGAGCGAGACAGAAGAACCTTTTTTTTTTATTTTATTATTATTATTTTTTTATTATTATTTATCCAACCTTTAATTTATTGAGAGTCTTGTGTGGCATGTAGCCTTTTCTATTCTCTCTCGTTTCAATACCCCTATTTATGTTTTTTATTTTTAGTATCACTAAGGAGGATGAGATACTTCTTTGAGACTATTTACAAGTTAAAGTTTCTTATAATATATTTTGCTATAATTTTAAATTATAAGCACTTTTCTAAATGTGAAATAATTTTTTTTCCCTTTCATGTTTTAAAAGGCATGTACATTTTTGAAATTTTAAAGTCAAATAGAATCAGTGTGCATATGTGTGTATGGAGTACATATAAACTATTCGTATTTTAAGGTTGAGCTATGAACACAGAACTGCATACATTAAAATTAATATGATAGTTCTCAAATTGAAGCATCATAATTTTACTTATATAGCAGTAAGCACTGAAGTCATACACCAAGGTGAAGTTTAATCGAGGAATCTCAATTACTTTCCTATCCTCAACTGATGAATTTGACCTGCTTAAGTAGTGTGTTTATTGCAGATATGCTTTGCAGTTGGACAAGAGGATAATAGAAAATTTTGATATGGAAGTTTCTCTCTAAGACCAAGAAAGAAAACATAAATATGTTTTCAGAAGTTAAGCTTAAAGAAATTAAAATTTTAAGCAAAATATTCCCTCATCATCATAAAATTTTAGATACTAAGCCAGATTTTATCAATAATTCCACCTAATCCAGAAAAAAGTATACTCATTTATCAAAACCAGAATAAATGAATTCTGTTACTCTAGGTAACTGATGTAGTGAACAGTATTTATCCAATGCAAATATTATTTTTTTTAAAAATAATTATATCAACAGTTGATATTAGATAATATTATAACTTTTTACTCCTCGATATGAATTTCATTACACCCATAACCTATCATTAAAAACTATAATTTCTCTGGCATATTTTATTCTAAGAATTTACTTTATAATATTTATTTTTCATTTCACTAAAAAGAAATAAACTTACCAAGGAAACAAGATCTGATAATTTCTGATGATCTACTGAAGAATAATGGTATACACTTAGGTTTTTGAGGTCCAAAAATGAATCTTGCTTCTTATAGAGAATTCGAGATACAAATATGTCTTCAGGAGTTACAATGACACAGACTGGAATATTAGAGTTCTTTTCTGAAAATATTTAAAAAAAAAAAAATGTATTAACAAAAATTCTCTTCTTTTTGAAATTTTCTTAGCAGATTATTTTAAGTTATGTAATTTAATAATAAACATACTTTAACCTTCATATTTTACTACACATATTAACCAAGTCTAACATTTCACAGAGTCCTAAACTAAATAGCAAAATTTGTTTAAAGAAGGGGGTGGGAATCATCCTTAGACAGCATCAACTTTTAAAATTACAAAAATGATTATGACAGCATTTCATAACTTTAAAAAAATATATTCGTTAAACTAATTTAAACTAAAGAATTACTTAAATAAAACATTATGCAAAATTATTGTGAATTGTTTCTAAATATCATGTACTATTTTACATTATATTTCACAAGAAATAGAAAATGTTTATTTGAATACAATATTTTCAAGATTATTTTTTATCCTATGCTTTCATGCTACACTAACATAGAAATCTTGTACTTTTTTTTTTTGTTAATTAGAATGCGGCTCTCACATTATTGTGGTACAATCCACATATTAAAGTGCATCATTACTTTATAAATAATGTGAAGTCTGTTCATGTGATTTTTAAATTTTGTGTGATTTGTATTTCATCTAAAAAGTTCTTGGGAAAATATGTACACATATAATTAGTTTAAGAAGCTTCCAGAGGAAAAAAATCTTACAAAACAGTAGCACACATAAAGCTCACTCCATTTGTTCCACTTACGCTTAACATTAACAGACTGTTCATTGTTTTCAAAAGATGACATAACCCGCAATGCACATTATTGAGTAATAAAAAAAATTAATAATTATTGGATCTTTTTTTTTTTTATTCAACCCATGCTCAAAGATTCATTATAAGTTGATACTCATGTCAACAAAAAATCATTTTATTGCAAACAAAACTTTTCAATTCAAAGAAAAATACTTTTTTTACAGCATTTCAATTTGTCAATTTTATGAACACAAAAGACTAAACTTCTGTCTCATTTATTCAAAGAGAGAACTTTTGTAATTTGGGAATTCCCTTTAATACCAACAAATCACTAACATCTGAGTTTTAAATTGAAAGGAATAAGCAGCAATTGTTTTGAAATTAAATTTTACATTAGAGGTGATTTGTAAATTTTTGTAATAGTGAGAGTAAATTTTGCTGATCTGAAGTTGCAATAATAAATAGCACATTCTAATTTTTAGATTGTAGTTTTAAATAAAGAATAATGTTAAGTAAAATGTTTCTTTAAAAGTAGTTTTTTTCCTGCTCAATATTGAAAGCTTAAATTTTATAAATTTATCATCAAAGCTCTCTCTCATCAAGTCCAAACAATTTCATTAGAAATGAAAGTTACAATTTCAGATCATTTAAGCAAAAGATGGATCTATCACAATTGGAAGACATTTTAATTTAGATGAGTCAACTTAAAGAGTCATTACAAAGAATGAAGTTGCAATAGAATAATCTTTAATTTCTAATACAAAATTAAGAACCAAATTATCATCATGCTCAAGAGATACATTATTAGAAAGAACAGAAAGAGTCCTTGTAATTTGGATTGAGGAACAAGCTGAAGGAAAAATTCTTGCAAGTGGTTATTTAATTCAGGGAAAAAAATTCAGCTTTACAAGTCAATGAAATAATTAAGGCCATCGATTTCCCCTACTAGGGACTTTCAGCTAGGAAAAGGATGGCTAGCTAAATACTTAAAAAGGAATCCACTTCATAATATCCAGAAAGGTTAGTGAAAATTATTGGATGGGAGATAGAGTGCTGATTAATGTTTCAAAGAAAATGTATGACCCTACTTGCTCAGAAAATGATGAAAAAGTTGCAAGTGACATAAAGAAAGCAAAGATAAAGTAACATTATTATTTTGCAGTAATACATACTGAAACAGTTAAAAAAAAATTGGATCTTTAACACTACATGCTCTAAAAAGTAAAGATTTGAAAGAACTGAACCTGAAAACCTAGGTGACATAAACTGTTTTTGTCTTTATAGTTTTACAGTTTCTTCATTTAAGAAGTGGAAGCCCAATGAGGAAGAATTTCTTGGTTTTAAAGTTTTACTTATAAGTGATAATGCATTTAGTCATGCACAGAGAGAACATCCACATGTTCCAAACAGTATTTGTTCAACTAAATAAATCAAGCTATTAGATCAAGACATAATGGCAACTTTTAAAAAATATTACATTAATCAGATATAAAAATCCATCTTAAAATAAAATTTTAAAAAACGAGACCATAACACTAAAGGTGCGTGAAAACAATTTTCAATTGTTATTCATGTTACATATTCTTCCATTGAAATAAGATCAGCAACTTTAAATGTGTGCTAGAAGAAGATTTGGTCAGGATGTGTTACAAGCAATACAGTAATTAAAAAAAAAACATTATCAAATGAATTTCTTTTTTTCTTCACATCAAATTGGTGGTGATGATTTTAATACCTGTACCATAATGATTTAGATTAATTTTTTGTGGATTGCGTTTAAAATGATAATATTATTAATTTAACTTCATCACCTTTATCAAGGTTCTGAAGGTGATAAATATACAGAAGAAAAACCAGCTCACCTGACTGTAAAATTTATTTGAGAAGGTCTACTTTTGCAGTAAAAAAGAAAATCACTTTATTGTTACCAGTTAGTTCTGAATCAGATAAAAAAATAGTATAATCATCAAAGTTTAATTACCGATTACAAGGTAAAAAAAGAGCTACCCAGAAAGAGAATGTTTTTTAAAATCATTCATCTTTACTTGTAAGATCTATAATACAGTCTCTTCTGATGATGAAAGTGATTGGAAACCAGTTCATGAACAGTGCAGAACAATATCATTTGGGATAGAGAATACAAAAAGTGTAACTACTTTTATTAATTTTTAGTAAAATAAATTCAATTTACATTTGAATACAAATATTTATTTTAAACATTTACATGAGTTTCTTTCAGACTTTCAAAGGAATCAATCAAGAAACCCATTTTTGTCAATTTATGCAAATTTTTTTATGCAGTTTTAGGTTAACTTCAACTCACTGTTTAGGTTTCCTGTGATTCAAGAAAATTTCAGAATGTAACCATAATTTTTTTAAAGTAAGTTTTCATCCCAGAAAACAAGACTTTACAGTATTTTACAGGTATTGTTACAGTTATTTGAATAAACAGGAGAAAGAAATGAAACTTAGAAGAAAAAAAAAAAAAAAAATTTTTTTAATTATAAAAAAAAAAAAAAAGAATTTTAAAAAAAAAAAAAAAAAAAAGGTTTACTTATGATTTAATAAAAGAAGGGTTAGGGTTTAACAAAAGAAGAAAAAGCAGGCTGGCAACAACTTTTCTGTTGAATTTATGGTTTTTTAGTAAAATTAGAAGGCATGAAAAAAAAAAAAACATTTTGAAACTTTAATAAATTATTTAACAATTTCTGTTAAAACATCTATTTAAATGCATACTTTTGAAGATTCAAGCAAAATCATATAAAAGTTTTAAGAATAGCAATGTAAATAATTTATGGTGTAGTAACCAAGTTCTAAAATTTCTTAGGAAAAGTGTCAATTATTCAAAATGATATTTATATGTCTTTTTCACTGGCGGGCAGCCCTAGGTCTTCCTCAGAATCCATTCCACATTGTCCCGTTCTTGGCTAAGGTTTTATAATTTGTAACCTTAATAGGTTTTATATATGTGTCTCTGTGTAATAGATGAGTAAACAGGAACATTAGAAGTCATGGCTGTACTGAGAACATCATTTCTGAATAAAATCTGCTTATTCTTTTTGATGAGAGAAAGGAAATTTTGCATGTTGATGATGGATGCCATTAGATTTGTGGTTACAGTATACACATTATGAGATCATCATGGTTTCATCTTACATGGGTAGAGTGAAAGAGAAAGCTTGTTTCGAATTTATGTGGTGGGATTTCTTTAGATCATGTGGTAATCACATTGTATTGGATGAAGAGATTTTGAGGGACTTATGCTGGAAATGAAGTCTAGTAGACTTGTAGTGATTACCAAACAGTAGTCCCTACAGGTCAGTGACACAAGGAAAGCACATTATTGCATAAATTAAAGGATAAATTGGAATGGTATCAGAAACTCGAACTCTTTACTGTGAGTTACTGATAGGAAAAAATTAGGAAATCATATTTTCTGAAATGAAATCATTACTTATATATATATATTTGCAAGATTCATACTTGCATAAGAACATATCAATTGCTAATACATTTATCTTATTACTTATTGAATGACTTAAAGCAATATTTACTATAAAATGAAGGAAATAATAGCTATCAGCATTCCAGAAAATTTTTTTAGAAGAAATTACATAAGCAATATTACACAATGATAACTAGTTATTTATTAAAATATTTTTTTTTTAAATCCTTCTTAAAACTTTATAAGAATAGAGTACATAGTAGCATTGTGTTTATGAAATAAATATACAACCACACGCGTGAAATCCTACAAAGGCATCAAAATCTTATATTATTAAATTTTGATAAGTTATTCAAATTTCTGAGTTTAAGCCATTCACTCCCAACTTAACACATACGATATACTTGCGTTTCCTCCCTTATGCCCAGCGTATCACATTCGGTACGCTGCAAGAGTGTCTACAGACCAACATATCAATAAAGATACAATGTATCAATAAATGAGAACTTTTAATTTGAATTTTTTAGTGTTACTAGATGGTGTTACAATACTATGCAATCTATATAGATAGGATATTTCGAATGCTGACCTTGATGGTTTGGGCTTGAATTTCACTTCTGGCTGTCAGGAGGGGGAAATTGTTTACATAATCAAAAAGCATGTGTTGCAGCGTAGCTCTCTAAATGTGATGAAATGATTTAAAGGGCTTGTTTGTACTTTTGGTTTGCTTTTATTTATTTCTTGCTTGTTAGAAGTTCGAAGGGGAACTTATGGATGTTCATGAGAGGTAAAGCCTTTATTCGTAGATGCTGTTTATTTCCTTCAATCAGGTTTTTTTTATATAGCATCAGTCATAGTCAAAATAAACTATTTAACAAAGAAGGAAGACTCGTCTGACAGTGATATAAGTGAAAATTCTAATAAACCTGTACTGTTTAGTGATTTAAATAAGCCTGGAACATCAAATAAGGATTTTTTGAAAAAAAAACAGAAAATACTCGTTTGAGTGCAAGACGTGACATTGGAGTATACATTAGGGAATGTTTTGTAAAATACCACACAACAAAATAAGATTTACCTTTTTAAATCTTAATATTCTGCATAATTGTATATCATTATACCATGAAATTTATGTATCAAATGAAGTATATATATTGTGTTTTCTTAAAAAGATATGATTTTATGTAATTTTTTTTATAAAACGTATAGTTATTGCAAACTTTTTTACTTTCATATGTATTAATTTTAATGCATTTTAAATAATATATATATAGATAGATCAAAATATTCTAATGAACAGCCAATTTTAGAGGAATTTTTTTTTTTTACGAATTAGGCTTAATCTAAAAATTGCCTGGGCACAGAGTGACACCCAACGGAAAGAAGCCGCGGGTCCAGGGATGCACTTCTTTTTTCTCCCTTCGGTAGTGAAAGGATTAAGATTACACCAGTTATTCAATGTCTTCAACAGTATGCATATATACTGATGCATAGTAAAGACAAATTAGCAATTAAATAAAGAAAAAGAAAAAACACCGTTCATCAAGCAAATAGAGGTAGGGGAGGAATATTGTTTACAGAATATGCAAAATAATTTTTAACAGTTTTTCATATTTAAGAACAAAAGTCAACTTTACCTCCTGCTCGACTATTCCACCAAAATGCAAACAAATGTAACAAAATTTCAGGTGTTTCATCAGGCTCTACATTTCTTTCAAATGAAAATACTGAATCTCGTAATAGCTGCATAGTATCGTCAGCAGAAGATAAAAACTCAACTTTTCCAAAATCAGCTTTATGTTCTTGAATGAAATCTAAAAATTTAATATTTAAGTTAAAATACAACTTTAAAAAAATTAAAATGACAACATTTTAACAATATTTACTACTGAAATTCATCTGAACTAAGAAACAGAATAATTGTGTGCGACAAATGATAAAAATAAAATCAACCTTATAACTAAATCTAAGTTAGATTCTGATGTAAGCAACATTACACATAACACATCGATCAATAACTCCCGAGACTAACCCAGAGATGGTGCTCGTAGTAAACCAGTAACCAAGTCTTTCTAGAGTACTAATCTTTGCTTGAAACGTGTCAAAATTTTAAGTCGATCGGACCAGGAAAAAGGTTTTTTGAAGTGAAGTGAAAAAGGTTTTTTCCAAGTGGGTGCCGCGATTGCTTTCGATGGAGCAACGAGTCGATGATTCAGAAAGCTGTTTATCGCTATTTACTCGCAACAAAAAAGATTTCTTGCGAAAAAAAAAAAAAGATTTGGAAAAGCGTTGGAACGATTGTATCACCCTAAAAGGTGATTAACAAAAGGTGTTATGTTGATGAATAAAAAAAAAATTTGCAAAAAAAATGTTGTTTTCAATTTTAGACTCGGGAGTATTGATCGATGTGTTAGTTTAATCAATACTATAAGGAATAAGAAAAATATATCAAGTAGAATACTGAAATTACAGTCAAAATGTTTTATTACTTTTGAAATTAAGTTTCAGTTCAAGCTAAACTATTTTCTTCCCCTTCTTTTTTTGTAATGATTCATTAATAAAAAGGAAAGACAAACTATAACTTAAATGTATTTTGAAATCCTAAATCCTTTGATAATTTGGAAAAACATTTATTGCTACAATTCAAAACCATTAATTTGAATTTTTATTCGACATTCAGCTTTTAAATCAAAACTAAATGTGATAGAAAATAATTAAGTTGAAGATCTTTTCATATATATTTAATACTTGCATATTTAATCAATTCATGATATACATTTAATTCTAAATTTATCTTTATTATTACTGAAAAAAATTAGTTATTAATCATAAAACTTAATGAAGGTATAATGTAAATGCACTTAAATATTGGTAAACAGTAAGCATTTCATATAAAATGAATATTCATATAAATGAATTTATTAAAATTTGAGATTTAACAAGAAAAATAAATAGTTGCAGTTACCAAGACAAGTTATTTGTCCTAAAATATTACTTTTACCTATCTGGCCCATTTCAAAACATGGGAATTGTCCCTCTGCGCTACAGCACCACCACCTATAATACAGATTAGGATGCAAGAACGCGAGGAGCAAGCAAACAGGAGTAGGTGTTTGTCTTTTTCCATTTTTCATCATTTAATATACTATTTTTGCTCTTAAAATGAGCTTGGTACTCTCCAACATACCAATGCCAATCTCCACAATAAGAAATTACACTTATAACACAGTCTTAAAAACATTGCAACTAATATGTAAGTAAAGTTTTACCTCTAACAATCTGTTTCATGACAAAAAAAAATCATCATTACATGTTTCAAAAGTTACAACCTTAAAATTTTGAAAAATTGTAATATCTTGCAAAAATTCATGGTGCAATATTATTCAGATGATCATTGAGTTCAACTTCATTATGTGTTTCACTGTGTAAGAGCTTTAATGTTTTAATCCTTATTTTTTCGGGGGTGCTTTACCGATTATATGCAGAATATCATAGAATGTTACTAAATTCAAAAACACCATTTGAATAAAAAGGTTCATTTTTCTAACAGAGGAAACAGTTTATTAGGTTACACAAATATAAAATTATTTCTTGAAACTGATCATACAAAATCAAACTTTGGAGCCTTTTCCATAATGGTGGGTTAAATTTAATTTCTTACTTAATAAAAATTATATATTTAGTTTTGAAAAAATTAACAAAAAAAAAAAAAAAAAAAAAAATGTTTATTTTAAATACTTCAAGCAATTTAATCACTTTTATTGGAACAACTAAATATGAATAAAATATAATTATCCTAAAGCAAGCAATTTATAAATATATTATTAAGATACTACTGAAGTACTTTCTTGTAATGATACTCATTTAATTCTCTGGTTTTTTCATAATAGGTACATATATAGAATGATTCTAAACAGTTTTAGGTTTAGTTTACATTCTAGCCAAAATAATCAGTTTATGTCATATCTCAAATTTAGTATATAACACCAACTAAATTAATCACAACCTACCCAGTAATTCAGAAAAAAAAAATTTAAATTATTTTTTTAAAAGTTTAAGACCCACAACACTTGAATTAAAGGCATTTACAAAAAATGAATGCAAGCAATGTAATATATAAACACACAAATAAAATTTTCAAACTTCTTACCTGACAGTAATGAGGAAAATGTATTACAAATATCAGCATCTCTTATTACTAATGTGAAAACTTGCAAATTTGATCCACATGCGATGGTAAGCCCTTGGTTGCCAAGAATTGCTTTGATTTGTTTTAACTGACCAAGAGAACTGCAGTGAACAATTTGAATAACTTTGTCTATTGCCTCGCTAAAGTAATGAAAAAAATTAATTTACATTACACATTATAGTAATACATAAAGATCTTGTTTTAAGTGATTTTATATTTACAAAAACAGAAATTATTTTAAAACAGTAAAATAATACTTTTATTTTACATTCAAAATTATCTTGTAGGATAAATAAAATTTTTAGTTATTGTAATGGGATGGAAAAATAGTTTATAAATATTAATATAATAAATAATATGCATGAAGTTGTTTCCATTTCTCTACATCAGTCTTTGGTAGAATCAGAGCACGAATTTGAAACTTAATGGTACAAAGTTTGCATCTCTGTCACCATAATATTATCACAGTCTTATATATAAAATAAAATATACTGTCAATGACTAGATAACAAGTCACCTGCAACCTAAATTATAAGTTACATTTTTATTGAGTTCTTTAATAATGAAGAAAGTAAAATTAGTTCAGCTTCATCTGCAAGAATGATTTACACTTATTACCACAGATAAAAAATTTTGCCTATTTTATACTAAACCCACTCAAGTTTAGAACAGTATAAGTATGATGTTTACAATAAATATTATACTAGATTAGAACCAATTGAATAAAGTACTGAATGTCTCAATAGTACAGTACATCCATGACAGCAAACATTCTATACAAAAGATTCAATATATTAAAATTACTCTATTCAATAATTTTTAAACAATTAATAATTACTAAAAAATATGTTCAAATATTAAAAAAAAATATGCATTTTGAAAATCTTATTAAAATTAATGTTAATTATTTTCAGAACATATAATATTTCTTTCCAACAATTATAAATATTCTTTAGAGTTAAAATCCTGAAATGTTTCATGAAAAAAAAATTAAAATTATTACATAATTTATAATACCTTTGATTAAGACTTAAGTTATATAATGGCAAAAACTTGATAATGTACAATTTTTTTGTTGATAAAGCAAACATGCCAGTAAATTCATCACCAGTAGACAGAGGCACTATAGAAGTCTAAAAAAAGTAAAAGTAAATCAATCAACAAAATTTATAACATAAAACATTATACTTCAAAGTTAATAAAAAAGAATTACATATTAAAATTATGTAAACTATATCAAACACATTTAATAATCATTAACTCATCATAAAAATACATCGAAAATAACTCTTACAAATATTTAAATCTAAATAATTATATCTAAAAAAATCAAAATGTTCCATTTCACTGATTCAAAATAAAAAACTTTTTTGAATGCTTAAAATCACAAAGTAAAAAAATTAAAAATTACGAAAATAAATACATAAATTAAAAAATAAATATGCAAGTCCATAATTTTAAAAATTGCTTAATATTTTATTTATTTGCATACGATGTATTCGAAATATTAAAACTGCATTTTTAGCTTATTTTTACCAAATTCTATATAAATATTATTTGAACTGAATAACATACAAGTTAATTACCAGGAAGGGAAAAAATATGATTATTCCAATAAAATAAAAATCCAAAATCTTAAAGCAAGTCAAATTAATCTATAGAGCAATTAAACTACACATTTGATTTTGAGTACTTCTAAGGAATTTAGTACTTACTTGTAAACATGCCTCTAATTGCTCATCATTTCCAAAAACACTATATTCTAAATGTAATTTCAGTCTGTGATCAATTTCTGAAAATGTATCATAAGTTATTGTTCTTTTCTCACCCAAAATATTAAGTAATTGGGAGACATCATCCAATTCTTTAGTATCTGATAGTTCATTAGATTTTGGTTCAAGGGATGAAGCACTTTTAGAAGGTGACATGTAATTTTCAGATCCACTGGACACAACTTCCTTTGCTAGAAAATGACTGGCACTTTCATTGGCACTGCTTTCAGTTAAAGAAAAGAAATCATTATCAGCACCATTTGTTGGACAAAGCTTATCTTTCAAAACAGCCACACTTGGAAGTTCTAAAGAATTAAAAGAAAAATATAAGCCTAAAGGAAGCTCTAAATAAAGCTCATTGTTTGAATCCCCTTCTCAATACTTAAAAAGAAAAGTAATGACATTTCTGAAGACTTCATAAGATTTTTAAACAATGTATAAATATATGTAATTCGACAATGTTTGAGCTCTATAGGTTATAATAGAAGGAATACATACAAATAAAAATTTTATAAAAATCAACTTAGATAAACTATATGCATTTCATTTATTTGATTTTACAACTTAACTATTTCGCAAAAACTTTAGCTATATAACAAATACATGTAGCATTTTTTTTTAAATCATACAAAAGGAATTAAGGGTTAATGAATTGAATGCCCAAACAGCAATAATCAATTTTTTAAAATTCATTAATTTTTCATCTTTGACAGTTTAAAATTTGTAAAAATACAAAGAGAGACCAATTTCCTCAATCCAATTTTTACATAGTCCCTCAAATGGACAGGAATAACAACAGAACTTAGCTTAAAATATTTGATTGAAACATTTCCTGTTTCATTTGATTTAAAAAATAAAATGCGTCTCGCGTAATATATTTTTAATTAATAATTGCTTTTAACATTTAATGAGCTCACATAAAAAAATATCACGATTTCTAAGAATTACATTCATAACATTAGGAAAAACCACTTTTTAAAAATTGTCTTTTATTATGATGCACATAAATTTAAGACATTTTATGCTAGAACATAAGTCTATCAAAGTAAATAAAATACCAGAAAATCTTTAAATATTTGTAGAAAATCAGATAATTTATTAAATACACACACATATATACATTCAATTTCTGCATTAAACATTTCTGCAATTGCATATTTTTTAACTCATTATAATTTAAAAGCGTTACTTTATATTTATGATAACTTTCAAAGTTACTAATGAAAGAGAAATATAAATCTTTAATGCTGATAAATAAAAATACATTTACCAGATTCAACAATATCTACATGGTCTTCGGATTCCGAAGTATTATGAGCCTTATAATAAATGCTATCCTGAGATATTGGTGGGGATCTGAAATCAAAAATTTAAACCAACTTAGTCGACCAGAATCAATAGTCAACCTTGCATCTTGTAATATAAGGGTTGAGTTTTATCACTATTTTTTTAAAGTATTATTTCCTTAATATGCACAATATAAAAATGATCCTTTTGAAGTCTTTCAATTAAGGGAATAGTCTGATTTCAAATCTGCAAACTTCTTCATATTTCAGAGTGCATATAATTAGTATTTAAACTGATATATGTTACTATGCTATATGTATTATTTGTCCTGGAGTTTCCTAGATACAATTTTATTTTTAATTTGGCAAAGTTTCATTAAACATTTATTACACACATACTCAATTAGTTTAAAATACATGGAAGATGATTTTTTGCTTATTTGAGTACCATTACAACAAATATTTCTTACAACTATATACATCAAATTTTGTTTTGCAAACAACAGATTCATTTTTTTTTTCAGAAAAAATAAAATAATAACTATCACACACAAAACTATATTAAAATTTCATATAACAATAATGTGAAACAATATTTTTAGAGATATCAATTTTTTCTTCCTTAGTAAAGACTTAAAAAGAAATTTTGAGGAGAAAACAGTACTTTTTGTTTGCATCAAGAAATTTAAAAATAAAACTTCAAATTTTCTCAAAAAAAAAAATCAAGAGGAAAAAGAAAAAAAAAGGTAGCACGAATATTTTCATTAATTGTAAGCGATCGCAAAGAAAAGTAGAATAACCAAACCACCAAAGAACCTATTAGAACCAAATTAGAAGAAGAATAATACAATATGTTTCCCCAAATTCAAAGTACATTATAATTTTTTTGTAAATTATAATGTCCTAGTTTTTAAACAAAAAATACAATACTTGTTAAGATACAGTGGCTTACTATTAGACAAATCCACAGTATCTTAAAAGGTTAACCAAAACAACAACATGAAAGTAAATTAACACATACAATATTATTTTACATTTACAATTATTATATATCATTATAAAGGAGTATAATAGAAAATAAATAAAGAACTCAATTAGATATTTTTATTTCATTGTTTTAATATTTAATTCAGCTTTTGTAATGATAAAGCAAACAAATTCTACATTTTCATCATTAATCATGCAGAACACATTTCCCAATTAGCTACTATTCATGATTTTAAATGAAAATCTGTTCTCTAACAATGCGTTCCACTTTTGATGAATTCAGTCTTAGAAGTTTAATAAGTTATCATTATTCAACTTATTTTTTAGATTTTCATTACTTAGAAATTCACTTTTAATTTATCAACATATAGGCAATATATTTGCTTGTAATATATTTGTTGCAATATATTTGTTGTATTTATAGGCAATATATTTGCTTAATTAATCTACCAATAATATTACAGAAAAATAAAAAATAAAAAAATCTCTTTTTTTTTTAAAAAACATATATCTTCTTACTCTTTTATTAGATGCCATCTTGAAATTCATACTGAGTCTAATGGAAACTTTAAAAAATATTGAAGAATTGATTATTAAATGGCTGCAGTTATTCCTGCCACATTAACTTCTTCAGTGTGCAGTTTTCAAACTTTACCAAAATTTTTTATGTTGATCAAGTGTAGACAGAATAACTATTCACATACATGAAAAATTTACTTACAAAGAGGATTGAGAATCTTTTTCAGTAATAGTATTAAGGTTCAGTTCCGGATCAGGAATAACAGCTATACTACTCTGACTAGGATTGCTGATTATGGTTACATCACTGGAATTTCGTCTTAAGGTACTTTCATTAGATGAAGAACATTTGGAGCTTGAATTTTGCGTATTTATCATTGCTTCCTTACTTGTTTCACCAATTCCTGGAAAAGAAGTGGAGAATGAACGAATTTTCAAGAAGAAATAAAAAATTTCCTAGTGCATTTGCATGAAACACATATGCATGAACCCTATATAAATCATATATATATATTTTAAAATAAGAAATAATAATCAAATCACAAAATAAATAAAACTAGATTACAAAAAATGAACACGCATTTAATGCACTTACCACACTGTATTATACATCATAATATATCAACAAAATCTTTATAGACAATATGCAGAATTAAAGTAAAACAAATATCATGCAATACAGCTGTGATATATATATATCTGATAGAAGATTTAAAAAAAACTTTCATTATGAAAAATGAATCAATTTACAAGCAACCTATTCTCATATCTTTAAACAAGATTATCTTTCTACATTCATTAGTTTATCAAATATTTATGCAAATGCAAGTTTTATCATTTTTATAATGCATATTACAAAACAGTCTAAAAAATAAAGTTATTATACAGAATCATGGATTTAATATTTTATTGATTTCCCTAATTTTCCATATATTATATGTTTATTTCCAATTATAGAACATCTCATGATAAAAGATTGCACTCTGTTGATATTTAGATCCATTTCACACATTTCATTAAAATTCACTTTGAAATTTTAAAAAATTTGAATACAATAAACAAATAATATAAGTTTTTCAATGATTTTGTTTAAATATTACAAATATGCAGAAGTCTTCAGATATTCTTGTGCAACTCTTGCATATTAAAAAAAATGTTTTTAGATCAGGTTCTATTATGTTTAAAATAAGTTTTTTTAAGTGTGATACAGAAGATTACAGATGATTAATATTACAGAAGATTACAGATTACTCATTTATTACAGAAGATTAATAGATGAGTGCAGTGGCTATGCTGCTTCAAACAAAGTGTAAATATGGTCTAGACAACAGAAAAATGGAGAAAAAAGAAAAAATAGTTGACAAAATTGGATCGAAAATATAGAAGGATTGCTAGGGTATCCTAGGGGCACATCACCTATATTTAACAAAAACAGTAAGTCCTATAGGAAAGAAAAATATCACTAGGGTATCTCAGGATCATGATGCCTATACTCGCCAAAAGAAGACAAAGCCCCTGAGGGAAACTTTTCTTACACTGTATGACATTATTTAACTGTTAACACAACCTGATGTATTTATTAACAATCATAAAATCACCTGGTCTCAATACACCAAATACTTAAGAGTTATCCTAGATAAAAGACTAACTTTTAACCAACTCAAACAATCAAAAAATTGCGAGCCTGTGCGTGTTCGGTTTACCCCTAATTGCTCGAAATTCAAAATTAAGCATTAAAAACAAGTTGTTTATGTATGCTCTGATTCTCAAACCTATCCTGACCTACAGCTGTGCCATTTTGGGTTTTGCTGCAAACACACACCTAAATAAACTTGAAAAAGCACAAAATAATATTATCAGACAAATTGTAAATGCTAGAAGATTCATGAGAAACACTGACATCTACACTTCCATAAACTTCTCCACTGTAAAACAATTCATACAGAAAACATCTCAAAATTTCTTTAACAATCTCATGAGCATAATAACAATACACTCCTAAATATTTGTAACTACACCCCCCGATCCATCTATTAAACGACCCAAAAACGTACTTTTAAATACATATTAATTTCTATTATTTTCTTTTTTAAAAAAAAATCACACTTTCCAGAATTTTCTCTTCTGAAACACCTACCATCCACAGCCTCACATCTTTCTGACCAATCACAACACTCCTTTCAACCAAACCAACTTTTCTCCTGATGAAATAATCCCACATAGAAGCAGCAACCCCATTGGTTGGCTGATTCTCACTCTCACCTCAGCACCTACCTTCTCAGTAAATTTCGCCTGAATGTAAAAAAAAAAAAAAAAAAAGATAACTTTTAAACTCATGACTCTTTAATTTTCAAGTTTTAACTTAACTTTTGTCAATTTTTTCTCACTTGAATTTAATTTAACAGCCATCTTCAATAGACTTAATGTAATTCTGGGTTGCAAAAAGCCAAAGTCAAGCTGAAAATAGATACTGACACAGAGATTAAGAGCTTATGGCTCAGGCACTCCAGTAAAAATTTGTCAATCTATTTTGCTGTTAAATTAAGGATAACACATAATTTACAAATAGCTTACTTAATATACATTTTTATATTACCTAAGTACTAGCTACTTGTATTAGAAGGAGAGAAAAACTTTAAACACAGGATGTTTCATAATTTCCTCACAGATTTTGAAAGAACATAATTAAAAAGTTATGACAAATAATCTATTGTCATATTTCAAGCAAGTTAGCAACACACGATGAAGAATATATTTTTAGTTCCCCTACCATCTCAAAATTTACATGTGCTGGATACACTCATCTTTAGAGATGCAACATACATCACTTACAAAAATAATTTCATCCCAAATTTCTTTATCATCTCAATATTTCTTTAATCAGAGACTTCTATCGTACAACAATTGTGCTTAGAATAGTTTCACAACAAAGTGTTAAAAAGAATACAGTTGAAGGAGACTTATGCAACTTCCGACTTGAGAGATGTGTTACTTTTCAGGACTCCTGGACAATGCCTACAATCTCGTCTTATTGCAGACCTTTTCTTTTGACATAAAATTGGCATCTTGATTCAATGTCACACACTACATTGTCTAGTTGCAAGGTAAACAATGTGGTATTTTTAAGTTTTTAAGGTAATTTCAATCACACAATTAAAAAGTTTTCATCAAATTCAAAGTTGTAGTAGGTTTTCTAAGCACTAACAAAGACCATTTATATTTTTAAAACCAATGTTTATGTGCTACTACCCAACACCAAAAGTTATGACCATAAACCAGAAATATACTTTTTCTAGTAATATGTACTGTTCTGCTGAATTTGTCACACCAATAGGAAATAATTAAACACTCCAGTGAATGAAAATTAAGAAATTAAATAATTAAAAATAAATGCTATCTCAAATTCACCTTAATTGTTTATATATTCATACATATACACACAGTCCTGTTTTTCTTTCTAATGTCCAGCAGATCACTACTAATAAAGCACTATATTACAGACTGCAAAGATATAGGACATAACACAAATAAACATTCTTTTAAAAGATTAAATAGAATTAAATATTTAAAAACAAGAGCAGTGTTTTAACAATAGTATTCAACACCTGAAAATAAATTTGATTACTTTTATATAGTTTTAATTCATTTTAATAAAAAAATCCATTCAAATCATCACCAGGGACAATTTCCTCTTTAAGTCATTCTAAATTTTTGAAATTAAAATTTGTGACATCAATGAATCAACAAACAAAATTGAAATAAATAATCAAAAGAATTTTTTTGAAAATCCCTCATTTGATTTGTACAAATAGTAGAGGGATCAAATATAAAAATACTCACCTTGAGAAGACAGTGTAATTGGAACAGGCTTCCTAAAAAAATAATTTATAACATTTTAACAATTCATAATTTTTTGCAATTTTTAAAACAAAGTGTAAGTTTAAAAATAAATCTTGTACACATATTTAAAAAAAAAAAAAAAAAAAAAAAAAAAAACCTTTTGGAAAAATTAAATGTTATAAAATATAAAAATAACATAAAATTAAGCAAAAATCATCGATCATTTTCATATTCAATGTCAACAGTACAATAATTAGTAATGTGATAATAGTATTTAAATGTATTACGAAAGCATTAATAGAGTTATGTTGATGTCTAAAAACATTAATAGTATTAGATAAAAAAAAAATTTGTAATATATATATATATTTTTACATTTTAAAAAAAATACATATAAAATAAACCTCTTCAAAATGGGTGAAATTTTCATTGATGAAAATAAGTTAGAGAATACATTGCCAGGAGATCCTGATCCAACTGACATAGTATCAGGAGATGTATTGGATTCCTTTTTTGTTGATGATAATGGACTAGGAGGTAGAGCCGCTGAAGGTAATGGTAATGATTCCATCTCCACAAGGATATGATTTCCACAATTAGGACAGGCATCTATTTCCTCAGGATGTTCTGTAACAGCAGAGAATAAAAAGTCAAGAAATTTAAAAATTTAGTTCTGCTAAAGAAATAAAAAAGTTTTCAATTGTTTCTTAACATGAATTCAAAACAGCATATATCAAAATATTTGATGCCTATATTTATTTTATTTTGAAAATAATCATGTTGCATTTAACAATTCAAAAACTTAAGCAATAATCTATAAAAGTTATTTTCCCTTTTTAAGAATAACTTTAACTATCCAATAAATAATGTTACCTTGATTTTATGAAACAAAACAAAAAATACGAAAAAACCTCATAATTTACAAGAAAAAGTATACATATATCAAATTTCTAAAGATAACTAAATATTATTTGAAAAGATATTGTAACAAAAATAAATGAACAGAATACCAACCTTTGGTATTATAATTAGAATCATAAGCATCTTTTCCGCTTTGAGGCTTTTTTGTTTTAATTACTATTTTGTGAACCAGTTGCTTTGAAAACTGTGAACCACATTTCACACACTGAAAGATAAAACCAAGCAATATTACAGATCAGTTACTAAACAAAATTGCCATAAATTTACAATAAAAAGAAAAATTTAAATTTACAAAACATACTTCTAAAGCTCCAAGAGTAACTTCTTTCAATGTCTTTGCATCAGCAAATGGTTGAAGTATTTTTATCAAAGCCTTGCAAAAATAAATTATATTAAAGCATATAAAATTAATAATCTTATTTCATATGATTGAAGAACTAAATAACAAAAATTAATAATCTTATTTCATATGATTGAAGAACTAAATAACAAACAAAAATTAAACTCCCTGTAAGGAGTAAAATGACCCATACTATAAGTTCATATTCCACAGTACACAAGACTTGTACAATTAGAGTTAGATAATATAATATGCAGATATTAAATGCATTGCTATATATAATAAATTGGATGTTTGACTTGCTCTCAGTAGTTAATTCTCACTAGTAAAAACCTAATTGTTGATCACAATGAAATAAAATTTGCTATTAACATATTCTTACACATTTTAAGTCTAACAAGTATGTTATAACTCTTTAATTAACAATATAAAGGGCTTTGAAATGCTTAAAGAGTTGGGATACACCCATAGTGTTCTTGTAAGAAAGCATTTGATGTTTTATTTTTTGTTCTATTGCATGTGCATGTGTGTAGCTAGCTTTCCCTAGGAATATAATGTCAATGTTAAATAAAATATATAAAAACCATCAGTTGTGTCATAATTCAGACTGCTAAACAGTTACATGACTTCATCAAAATCTTGAATCTTGTATATTACTGAATAGAGTAAACTTAGGTAAATATGAACATAATGATGCCACGTGCTTCACAAAGTGAGACAAAGCTGAGGTTTTTTTTTTTGTATCTTTCAATCGACACACAAACTTTTGGAAGATGCCATCTGAGCATCAGAATTTACTCCTTTGTGACTAATAATGATCATAGCTTTCAATTTAAAAAATTTCTCTCTTCTTTAAAGGCCATTTCAGTTCCACTTATTTTTGATTTTACATGATGAAAGTTTCTTTCTAAGAAAGAATCCCCCTCCCCACACACAAAGAACTATGTACATATGCTTTACTGTGCTTGACCAATTGGGACTTCAGCCTACATTTACAGCTATGTTATCTTGTTTCTATTATATCCAAGTTGATTAAATACAAATGCTATTAGATTGTACTCAATTATCGAATTCTCATAAATAAAAATTAAGGGCTGAGAACTAGAGAAATACCGCACATTATTTCAATCCCTGATCTGTTAAATATAGGTTACTTATAATTAGGATACGAATTTAAAAATATTTTAAATTAAATAAAAAATGTTCTGAAATGTTCCTACATACTTTAGCAGAAATACAATCATCAATATTAAACATATAGATTCTCTTTTGCCTAGATGACTTCACAGTGTCAAATTCTAAATGAATTTCACACCATTTATGCCCATCCTGAAAATAAAGAGGAATGTCAAAATTATTTTGATTTTAGAAAAAAAAATCAAATTAGTATAAGTACACAACATACACATACACACATATAATTAAATATTTTTATTGCAATTAAAAATTTAGGTACACATCAAGTTTAGAAATGGGAACTCATGCTTTTTTTAATTTTTAACCAAGATTTTAAAATTATGTGAACTAAAACACTTTTAATTTTCAAAAACTTGTACTTTTACCTTCAATAAACTATTATGTTTTTAAAATTTTTATAATTGAATATTTTTGAGAAAGTACATTAGTATACATATTTTGCAAGGAAAAAGTCTGAAATATCATATTCTTCAACTAAACAGAAACAGCAAATTGTAAGGAAAAATCTACAAAATTTTAAAATAGAATAAAACTCAAGTTAAAAAACTTTACTTTAACTCAGTCTACTTTCAATCCTAGAAAATACAAGATTATTTCTTTATATAATATTTACCAAAATACTAACCTCTTCACTATCAACTCTGCTAACAGATTGTAAAACATTAAGATCTAATCGATCAATCAATTTTCCAGCTATAACATCTTTCTCTTTTATGTAATTTGCTCCCACAGTGACTGATACTGGTTGTTTTACAATATTTTCATATAATTTTGTCTTCTTTTCAACAAAAAATATTTTATCTTCAGGCTCTGAAAACAGAATTATTTTTTAAAAGTTTAAAATAATCTAAATATTAAAAATTTGAAAAAATAACTCAAGCATTAAAATGAAAACACACAAAATAAAGAGTCACATATAGCAGTTTTAGAATTACTATGTGTCTTTTTGATTAAAGTAGACATCATTTCTATGAGGGATGTTCTGAAAGTTTCCCTTTTTTCACAAAGGAACTTTATTGCCAAAATAATATTTTTTGACACAGTCACCACCAAAATCCAGACATTTGTCATCGAGTAAGGAATTGCTGCACAGCCTGCTCCACCTTGGTATTGTTTTTGAAGTAATCTCCTGAGAGTAAAGCTTTCAATGAAGGGAACAGGTAAAAAATCCAAAAGGCAAGATTGGGACTAAGCGATTCAATCCCTCCCACACGAACAACAAACCTAATCTTGTGCGAGATTAGTGTGCAGTTTTACTTGTTTCACATGGTGTACCACTTCTTCATTCAAAAAAAAAAAAAAAAAAAAAAAAAAAGATGAAACATCCCTCGTAAAATTTTCATTTGATCATTGTTCAACAACAAAAATGGAGGGAAAAATTCGAATAGTTGAAGAGAATATTTAATACATAATTATTAACCATTGGAATTTGTTTCATAGTATTCCCCCCCCCCAAATAAATCCCAGTGAATATATTTAAATAGATGTTGGGAAACTTATTTAAACATAAATCACAGTTTAAACAGATTAAGTTATTTTTAAGCAAATGTTACAGCTAAAAAAAGAATAAAAAATAGAAAATAAGTAATTTTGATGATTTGGTGTGCAATAATTCTTGTGCTTTGCTCAGATGGTCATATGTGCAAAACAAATACTATCAAATTTTAAAAATTTACAAAAACATATTTCAAATAAGGACCGAAAATAAAGAAAGGTCATGCATGTGAGATAATTACGAAACTGTCACAAACACATTAAGCAAAAAAAAAAAAAATAAATAAAATAGAGTGTTAAAATATTAGCTAAACTACTTTTAGAATTAAATTAAAAAAAAAAAAATTGAAAGTTCTAATGGCTTTCTTTCAACTTCCAAATATGAACTTTTTATGAATAAAATTGAAAATTTTGTGTTTTTATAAAATTATTTCTCAAACAATTTTAATACATTATCTAAAATTTTACAAAAAGTTTACTTCAAAATACCAACTTTGTTTAAAATATTTAAGAGAATGTACCTTCTTCAGACTCTTCAAGATCATCAAACTGTACAAGAGCTCTATTTCGACCATAAATATCATCTGAAACATCATCTTTACTCACAGAAGGATTAAGGTTGTTGTCAATAAAATCTTCTGCACTTGAATTGAGCACTTCAATGTCATCATTTTCTTGTGGGAGTTGTCCAATCAACTGATCAGGGGAACTTTTTTCAGCATTCAACATCAAAACTTCTTCAAGCTCTTTTTCAACAGGTGTAGAAGAAAGTACATTATTATCAGTTCCAGGTGAGTACGCAGATTCTGTTTCTAAAGGACTGCTTTGCAATTCATTAGCCAAAGAGTTTAAAGAAAGAATTTTTTCCTTATCAGGAGAATGGGTGGGTTGTGTGGCAAATGAATTGACTTTTGAAATAAGATCATTCACAGAAATCAATTTAGGTGAAAAATAACTAGACAATGGAGTATTGGCAGGGACTTGTGGAGTGGAAATTGGTATTGTTTGGAAAGAGTTGTCCGGTATAAGCCATGCTTCCCCTCGTTCTTTTCTCCTAGCTTCAAGAAGCTCCTTTGTTCGAATATGACTAGGAACAGTAGTTTCTAAATAAATAAAATTTAATTTTATTGTAATGGTTTCTACAAAAACATCAAATAAATATAAAATGCATTGTGATACTCTTTTATAATCTAGTATATATTGTAATACATATGAGTCAGAATTTGAGTTGTTTAATATAAAAATAAAATCATGTTTTCAAATGGTGAAACAAATAGTTCAAAAACGTAATTATATATATATATATATAGTTGGAACCCTGCCATTACACAAGTTTGCTTTACATGCTGTCTTACCATGGCTCCCATGATAACCATTTATTTGCAATATCACTCTTAGATATTGTGGTGTCATAATTCTTATTTTTCTTTATGAAATTCAGTTCAAGCTTTACATCAGATAATGTCACAGCTTCCAGTTAAGAGTAAACATAAATACTATTTTTTCTTTCTATATTATACAAATAAATAAACTTTGCTTGGAAAGTGAAATGTTCTGGTAAACATTATTATTTTTTGTAAGAGATTATTTTCACAATCTTGCAGTCAGTGAGATTAGCTGAGCATTCAACTATTTTTACTTGTATCACAAAGAATTTTCTTCAAAAAGAGATTTCTACAATAATTAAAAATGATGTCAAAAGAATTTAAACATAAACATAAAGCTTATAGAATCAAGGAAAAACTCAATTTTAACGACTGAATTCGAAAAGAATCTTGAATATTGGCACATCAAATAAGAGCTGCTATGCCTGTGATTAAGAAACAAAAAGCCAATAAAACACACAGATTCATTAAGGAACTTTAATTACAGAACACTTAAAATAAACATTTTTTTTGTAACAAATAATTGATTTACTTATCATAAAAATAGCATACATGACAATAAATTTATCTTCTCAAATTCCTGTAATTTAATGCAAATGTTCATTATGTAGAAAATTAATATTCATGTTGGGAGTTATATTTCAATTAATATGAATACTGTAATTCAGTTATGGTCAGACCATACTGCACACCACGAAAAATTCACCCTACGTAATTTTAGCTCTTGCATTAAAAAATTACACATTGAATAGGATTGAAAATAATGATTTATAGCAGAGAAATGCACCACATTAACAATTTGTAATGAATATTTTATTTAGTTTACAAAATCTAAGGCATTCCTTTGAGTCTTACCTTAATTCTAGCTTATTAAAGTACATTGAATAGTACTTGAATAATAATAACATGAAATACGTCTGCTGTAAGTAGTTAATAAAAATAAATTATATACAATTTGACTATTATAAGTTGTCAATAAGTAATATATTACAATGTTAATATTACTTTTAAGAATATACAGTTCTGAAGACTTTGATTAAATGATCCTCATTTTTTTTTTTAATCACTGTATTAAATTTTCACAATAGCAAATTTTCCTCTTACAGCAATTTTGATACTTTGAGATTCATATATTTAGGTATATAGTTGAGACATACATAATATTAAAACCCAAACAATTTAACTCAATATCTTGTACATAAAATAACAAAAGACACAAGTATCTAAACACCATTCATGCATTGAATTAGATATTTTTATTTTAAAAAATCAATACATTTAAAGAAATTTTTTTTTTATACATAATATTTTTAAATATTTCACCCATCATCCTTTAAATCTATTCAATGACAGCATATTTAAACTAGTTATATGTTTGTTCAATCATATTACTAACAAAAACTTTTTTTTCCTTTTTTCAAATAATATTTCAGTGTTTTAAAGGAAATATTACGTTGATTGTATTTAATAATTAAACATTTTATTTGTAGAAACTATTTCAGAATAAACTTCGCATCAACTGGTTCTTTTATAATACTTTATCCAATAATAGATGTTTTTTTTAATAAATGCCTCTAATTAAAATAGTGATCTGAAATGGAGAGATGGGGAAAATAAGTAACTCTAATATTACAATGAATTTCAATAGCAAAAAGGTTATATTATAAATTTTTTTAAAAAAAGATGAAAGACGTTAATATATATTTTACATTTATTATAGGAAGTATAAAAATAACTAACCTGAAGTTTCTACTGGCTGCTGAACAGTATCATATTCATTATAATCTTGTTCACTAATTAGTACTTCTCGTACTTTTTTGCTTTTATTTTTCAGTTTTGATTTTCGTCTACGATTATGTTTGGCTGAATTTTTAGCACTCACAGCTAATTGTTCTGTACCACTAAGACTTGTAAGAGAAGATACAGGATTTTCTTCAATACTACTCTTCTCTGACATTTCAGATATACTTCTAGTCAAAAAATCAGAAGGTGAAGGAGCACAAGATACACTTGAAGCATCTCCTACAACTGTATTTATGGATGTTTGATGATTATTAGTATGGTTTGTTTCCCCAGTATCAGTTAAATTATGCAACTGTAAAAAAAGAAATTTCACTTTTAAATATATATATCAGGAATTAAAATGGAATTTTTAAGCATGACATAAACATTAAACACGACAATTTTAAATGATCTCGATCGAAATTTACAACATTAAGAATAAGCAATAATTAAATCTACCCTACATTGTGGATTCATTAATGATAACAGATGAAAAGTATACATTTGTATTTAAATATATAATAAAAATACACTAACAAGAAAATGTGTAACTTAAAATTTTATATTCTGATACAATTCTTTCTCAAAAGTGGAATCTACAGGAAATCAATTTCCTATATTTCAATTTATTTATAACTAAAAACATATCAATAACAAGCAATCAGATTTCACTAACAATATTTTTGAGAATACATAATTTTATGTAAAAATAAAAATACACTAAAGGCAGGAAACTAAAAAAATAAGATAAGTTAAAAACTTTTATAAATATTAAAAAATCTACAAACTACTTATAAATTTACTTATTCCCTTTAGAAATATACATATTAAAACAAAATATACAATGTAACAAAATGTTCAATAATAATTTATGTATCTTACCACAGCATGTTTTGGTGAAAGAATTTTTCCATTGAGCCTAAAACCTTTGAGCAATGCATATGGATTAATACAATGAGCAACTAATGCTGGGTGACAACTATGGTAGTAAATTGGATTACCTTCAAGATTTAACTGGGGAAAAAAATCCATTATGAAAAGCAACAAAAAATATATATATATATACACAACTAAAAAATATATACTCACAAGAATAAGGAAAAAAAAAATTAATACTAAGTATTATTTAAGTATATATTATAAAGAATTATATATATATATTCTATAAATTCTTAACAAAAAAAAAATTGTACATCAACTTTAAATTTACAGTTCCAAAACATATCTTAATAGCAACAACTGTAAATACATGACAAAAATCATAGATACATCAATTAATGTTATGAAATATAAAGATATTTCATAAATAAATATTATTACATTATTTGGCTACATCAAAATAACAAAAAATATATTCAATACAGGTTACATAGTGGCTATAAAATTTGTTAACATCAATAATCTAATTAATATATGAGAGTAATATCTATTACTAATTATATTGGCCACAAAACATTGTTTTAAAATATTTATAGCATTGAAAACAACCAAATTATAAATAATTCAAATTCCTCTTTTTCAGAACTGTTTACTCATTTAAAATTTCATTTTTTTCCCCAATAATTTTCTAAATCCAAAAGGTTCTTAAACAGTTTTTTAAAATGTTCCATTTAAATCAAGCCTTGTCTACTATATCCCAAACATCTCCTTTTCATAATTTACAAATACTACCAAAAATATTTAAAATATAATGAAAGGAATTATGGATTTATTCTGAATAGTCCAAACAACAATAATAAAAAAGATATTTTATTATCATCTTATAATCAAAACTTACCACTTTTAAAACTTTAAGCTTATCTAAAGGACTTAAAACATGATAACTTGAGAGTAAATTGTAACCAACATCAAGTTCTTCCAAATTAAAAAGGCAATCTATACCTAAAAGAAATAAATAGCTTTTAATAATACAGATATCAATTATATATTTAAAGAGCATATTAAGAGATGAACAAAAATAAAGGGATGAAGTATAAACTTAAAAATATAAACATCAAATTTTACATAAAAATGACTGAATCTCGAAGACTAACTTTGAAGGATTGATTAACAAAATATTATTCAGATCAAAAATTACCATATCATAAATAACTGAAAGCAAAAATATATGAATAAATTTAAAATAAAAAATTTATTAAATCTGAACAATAAGTTCAGAACAATTAAATCAAATCAGACATAGAATTTTTTAATTACCTTCTAAGTCTTCCAAATTGTTAGTTCTCAAATACAGTTTTGTAAGTGACCGACAGCTAGAAATGTTAAACGTAGGTAAGTGTTCGAGCTCATTGTAACTTAAGTTCACAAAATTAAGGCTCTTTAACACCTAAAAGGTAACAAATATTAATTAATAAACTTATTATATTCAAATCAAATTACAGTAGTACCTCTTGTAAGGAACACCTCTATTTAAGGGACAATTCTGTTGGTCCTGGTCCCTTTAAATATATATGCATTTACTTCTTATAAAGGGACAAAATGTCTAGTCTGGTGGGTATTCCTCATTGGGAAGTACTACTGTATTTTCCTAGTGAGTTGTATTAAGCAACTTACTTGAATTTCATCCGCATTCCTTAAGTGGTTGTGACTTAAATCTAGTATTTCAATATTAGATACATTTCTCTGAAAAATGTAAGATATTAATTATTATACAATTAAGACTGAAATACATGACAAAATATTTTGTAATTCATTACATTATTCATTGAGATTTAATTAGATGATATCAAATAATAATCAAACTTATATACAGAATCGAATACCTAGTTTAATCTGAAACAATAACTTATTAAATTATTTTCCCTATTCATCATTCTATCAAGTTAATAAATAACAACATTAAAAAAATGTTACATAATAAATTAGATAAATTAACCAATTAGGGAAAAAATAAATACAGAAAAAAATTATTTTGAAACAAACACCATTGCAAAACTTTGAAATTTAGTGTAATTACAATCATTCCAATTAAAAAAAACACATTAAAAAAATGAAATTACAATACACAATAAATATATTAAATTATTGTATCAAATAGTACACAAATATCTATTCTGAATTTTTTTTTTACTATTTTAAGCATCATAGGGCACAATTTAACTCAACCACTCATAATCTTTTGGATCAGTAAAAATGGGTTTAGTTTTCAAAACACTGTGTGTGTATATATATATATAAACATTCAAACATCAAACAAACTTATCCAAAAAAATTTACTCTTAATTAAGCAGCATCACACAGAAGTGTAATTACATAACATTACAACATAGGAACATTGCCTAATAATACTATCAGTTAATAGATATACTATATGAGATACATATAATTCAACATAGAATCTTTAAATGAATATATTGTTATTGATAAAAGAATTATTTGTAATTCAATAAATACGAAAACCACTTAATTTTGAATTATAAATCATAAATTAAGAAATCTTAATTTATTTCTATATCACTGTCTTTTAAAAAAGGCAAAACATCTAAATTTAATATGTTCAAATTTTTACTCATAAGAAATTATGAATCCAAATAAAAATTTCATAGAAATTATTTTATTATAATTAATCTTACATATTTTATAATAATTAATCTTACACTATTACACACTTTAAAGATGAATAAAATAATAAGGCATATATGCAATATTTAATATTGTATAAATTTTCCTATAGTAGAATGTATTACATACTATTTTCATGATATTGTAGGGAATTTATTCTGTATTTTCTATTAAATTTATATAGGTCATGCCAATTAAATAGAATTTCCAATTTTTTCAATGATCACTATTTTTTGGCATCATACATAGCACTGCATTTTTTTATAAAAATTCTTAATTACATTAATCAAGTATATTTATGATCCTGATAAACAGTTTTTCTGATTCAAATTTAAAATTTTGTCAATTAATAACTTTTGATTTTATCAGAGCTTAAGAAACATACATTTTGATTACAATATAACATTTATGTCTTTGCAAGGCAAGAAATATTTAAATTTTAAGAGGTTTTTCTTGAAATATATTTCAATATAATATATATATTTAAATATTTCAAAACTAAACAATTTCAATAAAATAATAAAAAATGCCTAAAAAATCCTACAAGAATC
Source organism: Nephila pilipes (assembly GCA_019974015.1). Taxonomy (NCBI): domain Eukaryota; kingdom Metazoa; phylum Arthropoda; class Arachnida; order Araneae; family Nephilidae; genus Nephila; species Nephila pilipes. The sequence continues at coordinate 508,821 of BMAW01015427.1, read as the reverse complement.
CACTCTTAAAGAAGTTAAATTTCTTTAATTAAATATACTACTATACATACTTAATTTACAGTATAAAAATTGCACTAAACAAATGATTAAAAAAAGAAATTAAAAGCCAATAAAGAAAGTGGAAAATCAATTAAACAGTTTAAAATGATAACTAAAGTGAAAGCAAAAGTAAAAAATTGATTGGGTAAATAAATCTAACAAGGCAAAAAAAGAAATTTTTCAAAAACAGTAAATTATCCTTGAATTTAAAAGATAACATCAAATGACTTGCATATAGTGAATAATAACAATACATCAAGCAAAAAACTTGAAAATTGACTTTCCTTATAGAATAAAAAAAAAAAAAAAAGAACGCAACTATTTCCTTTTAATAGAATAGGCAGAATTTTCATTAAATTTTCCTTGTTCCCAATGATAAATTATAATGTAAGTCATAAGCAAATTACAAATTTTTTTAGAGTTTATCATTAAAAACTTTGTTTTTCTTGTAACTTTTACATATCAATCCACATAATTAATGATTATTTTCAGTCTGAAGAGTGGATGAGAATAAATTAAATTTTTTCCTTTTTTAGATCTTTAACATTTTTATACAATATTCCATTGAGAGAGCATTTTAACTTCTTTTTATAATTAATAAGAAAATTTATAAAATGAAGTTTGGGATGCTCCTTAACCCAGATTTCAGCTGAATATTATAGATTAGTTTTATCACCCAAAATGGAATAATTTTATTCTTTTGTCCACTTTTTTCTACATTCTATTGATGCTGAGGATTTTTTCCTTTCAGTTTTTTTCTTTAGATTCTTCAAACAATTTAACATAAATTATTAAAAAAGCAATATTTTTACTTTTTCTTTAATGATTTCTACATTAGATAAGTTTTTTTTTGTAACTGTTTAACATAAACTTAAAATATGTAACATATGAAATTGAGTAACTATAATATTACATAAAATGTTTAGAGAATTAAAAAATATATATTGGAGTCTAAAAAAGAACAAGAAAGAAATTTTTTTTAATCCTTTCTCTTCCAGACTTTATTTATTATGACTATTTTAAATTTGTATATTTCAATAATTATTCTTGTGGAAGTAAGCATATTCATAAATTTACAGATGAAAAAATTAGTTCGTTTACATTACGCAAGACATTAAGATTACCATATGAAACAGCATTGTTATTACTTATAGATATTTCATAATTAAAAATTTTGTTCGGTTATTTTTTTTATTCTTTTAACACTTGAATTACAATTTCAATAATGTGTACTGCAAAGATTTTTCATTACTTACCAAGTAATGTCAAATGCCGAAATCCATAATAACAAATAATTAGAACATTTATGTTTACACATACAACAATATTGCTAGACACTTAATAAATGTAGATAAATTCTACATAGAATTCTACATGTGAATTTATTATTTACATAGTAAAAAAAAATGTACAGCTAGAACTATAACCTATTAATAAAAGACACACATTTATTTTAATTTTATGCACAAACAATTACACATAATATTCAAGTATTAATCAATACAATATAAAACTTCACATCCAAAATGAAATCTAACTAGCATATTGGTGACTCTACAATATTTCCTGAATTCTAACATTATCTTGGATAAAATTTAACAACAGTAATGATATTTTTCATGTATTAACTAACAACAAAACAACTTCACTTTATAAAATTATCACATAAAAAAAAGGATAAAAAACGTTTACTAATGAATCTAATTAGAATTTTTCCTTCAGTCAAACTGGGAAGAAGATTAACTTTACTTTTTTAAAAACAGTTAGTAGACCCACAGATAATTAAATCAAACAACTCCAAATAGCATCTCAAAGTTTAAAAATGATGAAAGCAATTGTGGAAGAATTAAATGTACGAAGTATATAATAATCAACATTGAATGAAAATATTTTAATTAAGTTTACAAATGGTTGACAAAGAAATTCTCAAATTTTACAGGAATTAAAAAAAAAAAGAGTATATAGTTTACTTACCAGTGATTGGTCTAAATTTTCTAGGTAGTTGTAAGCCAAATTCAGCTCCTTCAATTCAGACCATTCATGAGGTTCATTTTCCCCAGTTAAAGATGAACCAAAAATTTCCTATTTTGAAAGTTTATTAATTATAATAATTTTTAACTAGTAGTAATAGTAAATTTCTTTTCTAAAAATAACCAACAATTTTTTAATCTGATTAATGCATAAATCTGTTTAAATTGAACATATTAAACACATAAATTTGTTTTTTTTTTACCTTTATACAAATGCATTTCTGAAATTTAACTTAACACTATTTCTAAATAAAATTTAATAATTGATACTAGAAAGTTAATATTTTTTACAAATTTAAACATTTACAACACAGAATTTTTTTAAAATTGTTTTCTTGCAGATTAAAATAGATAATTGATCAGAATCGTGATACAGCTTATGAAATTTAACGAGTTAAAAACTTGTGAGGAAAAATGAAAACAGAATTTTTAAAATTTGTTACCTTTGTTAAAGGATTAAAATAAAAGAATTTTATATTCAATAACTTTGTAAAAAGTTAACCATACATTTTTTTTAAAAATAGCAAATTCCCCACTTTTCAAAAGAATTCAATAATTTAAAAATGAGTATATCATTGATTATAACAAAATTATTGTAATACATATATTTTATCTACAAAGAAAATCAATGCTTCAGAAAATTGATCCTTAAATTTTTCACCTTGAGTAAATATATACTACGAGAGCAAATTAATGCTTTGAGCTGTGTTGAAAGAATATCCAAACCAATTATCAAATGTGTTGGCATCTTCCTAAGTTCTAAAACTGTGAGGTTTGAAAACTGAGAAAGATCTACACCACCTCTCAGAGTCTGTCCAGTATGAAAAAGCTGAAACAAAATTCAAGATATTAAATACACTAATAGAATTAAGGTAACCTTCATAAAAATCTAAAATAGTAGAAACATTATAGTAAATATGGTTCAGGACACTAAAATATACCAAAACAATATCAATACAAACTGTAACTAAGAAAACTTTCTAACATGTTTATAATATACACACAATCATAAAAAAGTATATTAAAAATAGACTGAATTTACTTTTTAACAAGTAAAAAGCCTTTTCCTCTACATTATCATTGAAATACAGACAAAATTTATATGATGTTCACTACAGTTATTTCACCATTGCCATTAAAACTGCATGTAATTGAACTAATGCATTGAGACTTCATGATTTTCATTTACGGTCATATAACAAGGGCACTTTGCAATTTTATTCTGAATATTTCTATACTCAACCCTATAAATAATAGTCCTGTTATTTTCAAAGATAGGGGTTAAATTTCTTTTCTATATTTCCTTTCTTATGGAATTATAACATTAATGTTCATTAGTTCAAACCATGGGAAATAAAATCAATTTGAAACATTGGATAAGTTTAAAAATAAATTTACAGTCTGGAAATAGAGTTCATTATAGATCAAAATGGCAATTTTTTTTTTCTTCTGAACAATAATTAATTTTAAAATAACATTAATATGTTTCATTTTAAATTTTAAAGTAACTAAATATTTATAAAGCATAAGTTTAGATAAACATATTATTCATCAAATCAGATGTTTATACAGAAGAAACACATTGAACATTCATTTATAATCATAACAATAATTGATATTTTAAAAATTATCACATTTAAAATAATCTACCATCATACTGATTAAGAATCAAACCACTCCAATAACAAACAAAAGCATTATTAATACTAAATAAAAAATTTTCTGCACAGATTAAAAAAAAGAAAAGTTTAAAGCAGGTTTTTAAAAAAATGCCCACAGCAAATGACATTTTGAGTAGAAAATCATAATGTTCATTCAAATCTTAAGCTTTGTGTAGAATTTCACAATTTATTTTTAGTAGTTATGAATTTTAATCTAATCCACTATGCGAGATTTCAGTTGCATAATATAACTAATTTTTAAGCACAAATATCATAACATTTAAAAAATATTCATGAATACACATTTTGTACAATATTCACAAAAGATTAACATAAATTAAATACATGAACATGCAATACCTTCAAAAATGACACTTTTTTCATGAAATCACATAAAAATCTTGCATCAGCAGCAATATCTTCAGCTTCTGATGCTGATAAACTCATTGATTTTGGCCATTCCTTATTTAAAACTTCCACAAATAGAGAATTTAATAAACATAAAGCTGAAGTAGTAAGAGACAGTTTACATGAGCCGTCAATTACTTTGCAACCTAAGAAAAGTGGAAAAAAAAAAAAAAAAAACTTTTCTTATTAAACCCACTTTTACTAATCTCAATTATAGATTATAAATAAATATAAAAATTATGTAAAAAGTATCTGTAAATCACATGTACTATCAATATTTTCTGAATAAAACATCATATAACAGACTATTGTATGTCACCGACTCTTAATCTGAGTGAAAAGCTTTATTTCAAATTTAGGATTAAAATTAATGGTACACACAAATGTGTTATATTTTCTAGATTTTTTTTTTTTAATATTACAGCAATTTTTTACAAAAGAATATCTTATTCTTTAGTAACATTATAAAATACATAATGCAGAACTATTTTAAATAAATAATTATTCAGAGCAATGGTTCTAAAAATAATAAAGATAGCACTGCTTTTTTAAATATTTACACAACAGTTTTAAATTCAAATCAATTATGAAAATGAATGTCAATCTTAACCAAATTAAAATTTTGAATTGATATTTGTAATAAGTACGAAAATAATTATGCAAAGCAAAATTTAAATATTACAAACAAAAAATACAATTCAATAACTAAACTAATAACTGAATGTAAGTAAGTAAAAATTCTTTCTACACCAAAAAATTTGAAATAACTTTCAAATATTCTACATAAACATACACTTTTCTTCGTGATATAATTCCATTGATATGTTACTCTAAAGCAGACAAATAAAATATAATCCTAATTATAAATTGTAATCTGTGTAAATCAATGACCCATTTAAAACTATTACCGTTAGTTCTCAAAAACTGAGCAAAACGTGAAGCATGAGTATATTTTGATTCCAAAGACATATCAAAAACAATTTTGTCTAAAAACTTAAAATGGGAAATTGTTTTGCAATGACAATTATAATCACTGCGGGAAAAAATTGAAGGTCTCTCTTCATCAAAACGACTACTGTAACTAATCTTTTATGGACTACTCATTTCTATTATAACAAAATTTATAATTTGGTTTGAGTCAACAACAAGAGAGTTCAACATCCACACTGGTACTTTTGTTATTCACTAATTTTGAAATGACGCAACTTCTAGCCCAAATGAGTACCAAAACATGTGACGTTTGATTCGCCTTCGCGAGCATGGATGGTAACATTGTTCTTATTTGTCAACAAATTTTCCTTCACTTTACTCGTTGCCAGTCTTGATTCGTTTGTAGAAAGATAAGATGTTGAAATATTGCAGCAATAATCAAAAAACTTTAATGGCTTTTTCAAAAGAATAGCTAAAAAATTTTAAAAATACAGAACGCATATTTTAATCTTGCATTTTTACAATTTTTTTTTTCATTGCATTTTGCTTAACCACAACTGTTTCTTTCCATTCATAAATTTAAATGATGCTTTTGGCATTGCTCTTTTAGATTGCCGAAAGACCTTTGTGGGTCAAAATATTTGTAAGTTCTTTAAAAAATATTTGTTGAACGTATTTGTAGGATATCTTACAATTTTTGTAATGTGTTATCGCTTAAAATAACAATTTTAAAATTTTTTTGCTTCCTTTGAATGCCATTTAAACTATTAATTTATTTTAGTGTTGCATCACGTTATGTAAGAATTATATTTTGTGTTTGTTCACTGTATATATTAGATGAAATTAGGTATATGACTGTTAATATATTTTATAACTACTAACTTTTGAGTTAAGACTTCAGTTTTAAAGTATATCACGTTAAGGTGTACCAATTTCTCCTCTCATGATAATTTTGGAATTAAAAATTGTCCAAAAGTTTTATTTGCTATAATTTGGCATAATAAATTAATTTGTGTGAAGTTAATGATTTTAACGTCTATATTGTAATGTGCTTTGCTGTATAAATGAATTACATTCCAACCAAAATAACTTTTTTATAAAGGGTGCTAGAGAAAATTTCTCTACACCTCTCAAGGAATGTTATGTAACGTGTATGCATCCACTGTGTACAATCTCTAGTATTTCTTTGAGTTTTATGCCGCGATACTCTTGTGGTAATGGTCGCTGCCGCCGGTTTTCGTCGAGTCTTGCACATAAAATCTGTCGAGGCTGAAAGTCCTCCCATTAGCGTGGCGTGGAAGTTCGGAGAGGGAGGTTCCAGCTTGGATGTCGTCCTCGTCGCTTGTCCGAGATTCAAAATTATTAGGATCATCGCCATTATCCCTCGTGTTGCTTCTAATTGCGACGTTAATAAAACCAATCAATCACATTTTTGAGATGGGCTAAGATGTTTTAAAAACATTGTTAGAACTAATAGATATTCCCCCTTCCTTGTGAATACAAAAAGAATCATGATTTCATTCTGTTCCGTACTTGTAAATCACTCACCTTGTTCATGATTTTTTTTGCATATTCTATTTTTGCTGAACTTATTTTGAAAGTAATGTTTTGATAAAAATAGGAATGGAAACTTTAACTATTATTGATATGAATTTTCCATTTAGTTTCATATGAAGAGAATCAAAGTAGTATATTAGTTGGTTAAGTGGTTGCTTCCTATGAATGAGGAAGAACTTAATTTTAAGTGACTTATTCTATAACTTTAAATTGCAGATGCTTGCATTTGTATAGAAAGAAGTACTGTGCTTCACAAAATATTTTTAATTTTTATTTTTAACATTACAATACTTGAAGATAATTTGATAAATTACTGTACCATAAGAAGTAAATAGGAGTATCTATAGGTAATATAAATGAAAGGGGGGGGATTGAAGCGTCAAATAAATGTTTTTTTTAGCCAATAATATAATGTATAATATCAATTGTTTAGATATATATTAAATTCTTTGAGAACTACTTTACTGTTGAATAGCCCTCATGTTGCTTTTCAGTGCTATGTAGATAAATAACCAATGAATTCTTTACAACTGAAGTATGTGAATGCAAATATTAATTATGCTAAAATTCTATTCTTTATTTTAAAAATTTTAAATTCATCAACTTGTCAATATATTAATCTTATTGGTTTATGAAATCTCAAAAATTTCTCAAGGTACATTTTTAGTTGAAATTATTCACTGTCTTGTTTTAGAAGTCTTAATTTTTCTTATAATTTACTATAAGTATATAGTTTAATGTTTTAAAATTTTGTTTTTAGAATTCAGAAACTAAAGTTAAAGGAAAAATATTACTTTATTTAAATATGCTTTTCTCATTAAGAGGTCTACATATTGTGTTGTTTTGTTTTAGCATATTTTTCAACACTAGGTTTAATTTGGCAACTTGGATGAGCAGACTGATTATAGATTGATGAAAATTTATTTACAAAAAGAAAAGAGTTCTGTGTTTTTTCTTTTTACAGAATTTGACAAGTAGTATAATGAAATTAAGGAATATTTTATTATATTCTTTAACATAGCACACATTTTTATAACAAAAGTAGATCAAGTAGCACAGGTAGAACTAACATTTTGTTACTGAAAGGTGTGGATAGTCATATTTTCATTTCTAAAGTATGAAATTTTATAGTATAAGATTCTGATAAATTTCTTCAATCCATTCTTAGAATATCATAACTGTCAACTACTTATTGAGCAATGTAAAATAATTCATTACATGGACCAATTCTGCCCTCCAGCATATACATTATGGGTTTGAATGTTTATTTTCTAAAAGGGAAATATGTTCTTTGCTTTATTAAATGCACATCTTTGATTTTGTATGCTAGAGTCATTTTTTAATTAGCTGGAATGTACTATATATCTACCTTTTGGGAATTTTGGGGAGATTATTAACAGAAACTGGCACTTTTTACCAATATAAAGTGAAAAGAAAAGCAGCCTTGGAAGAAGAAAGTATTCTGTTATTAAGCTGAAGAGACATCAAGATAGCATTAATTTAACAACTTCTATCAGATCTTGGATATATTTTATATTATTTATTTCATGTTTATAAGCAGTTCAATAACTGGTGACTGTATTAAAAATATTTTTGAAATTAAAATTTTGTGGCAGTGTTTTTAATACCTTTATGATATTAATTTTTGTATTTTTTTTTTTTTTACCTTGATATGTTAATTTTTTCCTGTGTCTTTAATAAATTTTTTCATATTTTCAAAACCAAGAAGGAAAAATATTTAATGTAATTGTAAATTTTTTTTAGAATGTGACCCAAATACTTAAAACTTTAAGCAATATGCTTATTTAATTATAGAAATGGTTAGATTGGACAGCATACATTTAAAAATGAATTTATTATGGCCAGAGAGTTAATAAAGCCAGTGGAGGTTTTTCATAGTGAAAGAAAGTAAATTCTAAGAGTGCATAGAAAATTTTTAATATATTGTAGTTAACTGATTTCAAACATAAAATAACACAATTTTTAATTTGAAACAATGTAAATAAATCATTCTCTATAATTTGAATATAATTTATTAACAATTTTTGTTATTGCACATTATGCATTCTACTTGAATCTATTGCATGGTATCACTTTTATATTATATTTATTGGAATATTTAAACTGTCTCATCCTGTTTTTCATCCTAGTTTTAAACTGTTATACAATTTAAAGCAGAAATTCTCTCTGTAACTATGGCATTGTGCCAAAATGTGTGGGTGGATAGAACAGATGTAGAACAAAGGTTAACAAATTGATTTTACTTCAAAGAGCAATATCTAGTAGTGATTTTTATCTATATTAACTCCGTGTTTTTCATTAATTATTATAGTTTTTTGGAATGATTTGTTCATTTTGAAATTTATTTGCAATTTTCTTTATTTCAATTTATTTTCATTTTTTTCAGATAAAGTTTTTAGTTGAAATTTCCTCATTTTTTTTTTTGAAAACCGAATAATTTCTTTTGAGTGAGTATTATTTCTAAATTATCACCTCCCTTTTATCATTTAATATCCATCATTTAATATATTAGGTATAACTTTGTATTCCATTAAGAGTACATTAAATTTAAAAATGATATATGAATTTTAAGGAAAATTGAAATATGCTGTAAAAAATTCATTTGTTATTGCTTGCATGTTATAGAAAAATTGATAAAAATATGATTTTTAAAAAATTGTATTTTTGCTTTTGAAATATTACACCTGTTTTATGTAATATATATTTATGTACTAATTACAGCAAGAATATAATTTCTATTTCACTCTGAACAATCTATATTTATTTTGAGACTTTTGTCTGGATGGAAGATTATATTTTATGGGCATTAAAAGTATTTAATGGAAAAAGGACACCAATAGATAAGAGTTTCTTTTAAATATGGAAATCGCATTAAGTCAGGAAAATTATTCCTGTAATCACTAGCTATTTAAATTGCATTTGAATAAAATTTTGTAAAAAAATGTTATCTGAGAAACTGAGTTACTTGCAATTTATTTTCTGTTCCTTAATCTATTTTTTAAATAGAACTAGTTTAGGGAGTCCATTAAAAAAAATAGGAAGGTACGAGAAAACAGCAAATATGTTAAGGAATTAGTTCTTTCCTAATTTGAATGGAAAGGAAAGATTTTATCAAATCCTAAGATTTAGAAAGAGTAGTCAGGGGGAAGAAATGCTGGAAATCATGCATTGCTCAGAAAATTTACATCTGAATGAAACACTGCCAAATTATTTAATCTGTCAAATTCCTAATATTTCTGTAACCTCTTCTATATGGCTGTCCCATCTACAATATGCTGCAGATTTGCCCTTGAAAGACTAAGTATAGTACAAAGGAAATTTCTCTCATTAAGAGGAGAGTATCTTATTTAATACTTTTAACCTGGAACAAAATTCAAACATTTTAAAATCTTATGAATAGCATACTATGTCCACTAAATTGATCTTTGTGCACTATTCAGACATTTTTCTTTGACCTTGACAGTTTGGAGCCTTTGTGGAGGTTTAAGCTGAGAAGAGGCTTATGTAAATAAACATCTCAGTGGCTCTTCAAATTTACTACTTTGTGCTTTTCAAGATGGTTGTTTATGTATCAGCCATGTGTTTTCCTTAAGATTACTTAGGGAATGTTTTTTTCTCTTTTGTTTCTGTCTTGGGTTCACTCTTTTTTTCATTTAATTTATATAGCTCTGTTTGACACAGGAAAGGTAAAAGAAAACAGATTATATAGCTATGCTATTAGAATTAATAGCTATTAAAAATGAATAGGGAACATGAGTAATAGCAGACTATTTGAAACGAAAGGCATAACAAATCTTTAAGTGTTTACTGATGTGCAAATAAGTACAATGAAACATTTTTAATTTAACTTACACCTGCTATTTAATCTCAATAAAACTAAAGTAAAGTATTTGGAATAATGAAGCTAATCAATAGGGTTTATATATTATCTGTTTAAATTTGAAAGATTAAGTTAATTGTGTATATATATTTTGTGGAATTATGATTAATGAGTGAAAGTACCTCATCCTTAATGTCTAATTGGATAGAAAGAAGTATGATCTTTTTAGGCACATTCGTGCAAGAGAGGTCTATTATGTACGACCAGCCTATTATAATTGCATTAATGATGTTAGGTTATCTCCAAAACTTTATTTTTGTCAAGGTTTTCTTAACATTAAGTACCAAAAGTGAGTGCATGAATTGTTTCTAATTTCTATACTCCTTGCATTTCTTAAACTTTACCTCTGTGTAATATATTTACATCCAATTATGAAGTTTGATTAAATCTTTTTACACTTAATTAGAACTTTTAAAAATTTAAATATACTATTTTGGCTTATGAATATGAGCTACATATATGTTGTGAATCGGTATATAATGTAAATTTATGGGATCTATATGTTGTACACGCTAATATTTGTGAATGAAAATCTGTTAACAACAGCTTTTAACAAAACATTAAAGCTATATCATGCAATATCTCAAATAATCAAACATTGCTCATAGGAACAGCTGCAGACAGAATGGTACTGATTTTAAGGAAAAAGTTCAGAAATTGATCTTTGTGACTAGTTATTTTCTTTGAATTAAAAAGAAAAAAGTGTATATTACATTTTGACTCAATCTTTAAAATACTATGCTTAAGTTAATCCATCAATAATTAATAAGTTTTTCTCTTAGGCATGATGTCTTACAATTCAAATTTTCCACCTGAGAGACCTGAGATGGAATCTGAAAGTACTATTCAGAAATTAACCAGAAAATCAAAGGATAGTCCGTTAATGGTTGCAGGTAATTTTCTAATTTACATTTTTTAATTGGAATAATATTTGAAAATATTAATTTAAAATGTATTATCTAAGTACTAATCAATGTAAATCAGTTTAATATTTTCTTGAATCAGTTTTATCAAAGTCTTATGATTTGTTGATTTATATTACATGTGAAAATTTGTTGCCCACCCTCCATGTTGTATATTTCTTAACAAATTCTCTTGATATATTGACTAATGATCTTGTTTTTAAAAATTATTTTTCTAATGTATTGATTCTTAATTTATAAGATTTTTGATATTTATATAATGATATTCAATATAATTTGAAAAATCATTAGGTTATACTTTTTGCTATCAGAATGTAATATTTTCGAAAAAAAAAATCTTTGCACCTTCAGTAATTATAATTTATATGACAGTAAAAAAGTAAATACTATTGTGATTGTCGAACTTTTTAATTATGATGTAAAATCTTTTTTAAATAGGTGATAAAACTAGTTTAAAGCATTTTTTCAAAACCATTTTACTCTTAACATGAACTACTAAAACAAAACATAATATTTCAGAGATATTTATTTAAACTGGGTTATTGTTTTTTAAATCTTAAGTGGCTGCAGTAGTCTAGTGGTCACGGTTTCGGATTCGTGGCCGGCGGTTTTCATTTAGTTACTGGTTCGATCCTTTGCCGCCAAATACCCACCGTGGAGCTGGGGCTGATGCTTGTAAAATCTGTCGGGGCCCAAAGTCCTCCTATTGGCGTGGTGGGGAAGTTAGGTGAGGGGGATGCCAGCTCTGGTGTCGTCCTCATCACTTGACCGTGGCTCAAAATTACAAGGTCCATCGCCAATAGCCCTTGTGTTGCTTTTAGTGCAACGTTAATAAAAACTTAACTTTTTAAATTTTAATTTAATAAAAATATCCTTGCATTTCATGACGCTATTCAACATAACTTTTTAAGCTCTGTGTGAAGTTAAAATTTTTTGCAAAATTTACTGACTTATGTCAATGCTACTATGTGCTCCCTTGCTAAGTACATGGTTATTCAAAATAATTGATCTCATTTCAAAATTCCTTATATTCACAAACTACATAGAATGATAAGTAATACTTGAATGCAAAGAGAAAATGTAGAAGTTTTTTTTATATGAGTTTAATGTTAATTTGGTATGTAAATTACTACCAAATAAGTTGTAAAGTTTCAGTAGTAATTGACTGTACATCTGCAGATATATGTTGTATAAGTTCTATTAAGTTTGTAGGTAAAGTGAAGAATAAACTTTCTGTTACAAACTCCTAAAAGTAAGAATGGGTGACTCAAGTGGCCAGTTATTTAACATCATCTGGTCCACTACGACTGATCTAAGTACGAAGTAGCTCCTTGAAAGCATCTGAAATAGCTTCGCAAAGATCATGTGGGCCATTTCTTTTTGAAAATATGGAATTCTGAAATTGGATGAAACATTTTGAATAATTCTGTATATATTAATAATAGATATGTTACAGTAAGTAACAAGAAATATCTTTAAAAATTATTAATGTATAAATTGCATTTATGATATTCTAATCCTAGTATATATTTGACAGACTTCCAAGCTCTGGAAGTTTTGCCTTTTTTATTCTTTGTATTTGAATATGTGTATTTTCCCTTACTCTTGCACTTTATCCTCTGAAGTCATAAATGAATCTTGCTCAAAAATATAATACTCTGTAGTTTCTATTATCTTCAACACCGAAGATAAAAATTTCTAAGAATGTTTTGTGTGTATTGTATGTGACAGTGAATGAATTTTATCATAATATACTTCTTGAATTTATTTAAAAATGTGTAGGATAATGTTTGGAAAAAAGTGATATTTAGATTTAGGTAATATAGGTGAAATGTATTGTTTTACCTCATCTATTATTTGAAACAATGAAAAATTTTCCTGTTATGCTGCATACAACCAGGTTTTTTTATATATATATATAAGGCAACCTGTCTTGTCACAACTGGGAAAAAAAATGTTATGCATTATTCAAACTCTGAGCTTCATTTTATTTTTATTTGAAATTGTAGTGTATTTTAACAAGCATTATCATTTATGCAAGCAACATGAATCCCTTTAGGCCACGATATAGAATTTTCAAAAAATTCTTTATGGATTAAACAGAATGCACTTAATAAATATGTATGAGAAATTTAAACTTTGAAATTTTAAATGCTTTTTTGCAATTATGTTTTACTCTTAGAAATAATTTAAGAGAATATAAGTTTAAGTAGATTTCTGTTTTTAAAGAAAAAGGGAGAGAAAGCAAATTTTTATCCTGAAAATGAAATAATTTATCTTAGTGATACAGGCTTTTACTAATAGATTGTTTTGTGAAAAAATTATGATTTCAATAATAACAATTAGTCAAATTTTATTCACCATTTTAAATATTTTGCTTAAATATTTTTTAAAAACTTTTATAAAGTATTTGTTTACTGTTTGGATGTGTATGTGAAACAAATGTACTAATTCAATTTTCTATAGAATATAAAAATGGTTGCTATAAAATACTATTTAAATTTTCACAATATTGCTTTCTGTGGCAATCATATTTTATTAAACCTATGATATTAAAATAAATTTTAGATTATATTTCTTAACAACTGAAATTGTGAGCTTAATACTTCTGAGAAGTAGTTTTTTTACGAATTGATTTTTAAACTTCCGTACATTTCTTTCTAATTAAAAACTTGTATTTTTATTCCTTAACTTTTATATTCTGTACTACATTACTTTAACTATGGTTTAAAAACCTGAAGTTGGCAAACTGTTCTTAAAAAGGATCAGATTCTAAATTTTTTAGACTCGTCTGGCTAGACTTCAAATTCAAAGATATTTATGTGGACAGTTCTGTAATCAAAGATATTTATGTAGACAAAGCAACATAAACTGCGTGATTTTTTTTAATTATTAAGTGGTATTGTGTACATAAATATTATGTGCAATGTTGACATTCACAAAAAAAATTTCCATTTATTAATAAACATATTATAGAACATTAAAAAATTAACTAATATTATGAATGGGATTGTTTTTTCTGAGGTGATATTTCCTTATACTGAAGCTCAAAATTAGTATTTCTTATTAGTAAAGGGGTTTCCATATGGTCATTTGCAAGTAAGGATCTGTATTGAGATTTTATGAATTTCATTTTTAAAAATATATATAAGACAAATATGGATATTAAGAACATGCTCTCGAAAATCCCCGAGCATATGACTTTAATTGAAGATCTTGTGAAGGATGTATATCATCATTTTGCAAATCAATTGTTTCTAACTGAAGATCTGATGGAAGCTTTTTTCCAATAACCTGTGGGTCATAACAGCCCAGATTTGGCTCATGAGCCCTGGTTTATACAAATATTTGGCCTAGCATTATTGCCAAATTTGGCTCTTGCTATGATGCGAGTGAAAGTTATTCATGGCGCAACTATGTTACATTATTATACCTTTAAAAAATAAAAATTGCTGACATTTTCAGATTTACCATTGAATATAAGGCAGTCTATGTGATACCTAATGTGATCTCTTTCAATTCAAAAATGTTATCCGTGTGAATATTCTTAAGGTCTTTTTATATAAAAAAAATATATGCCATCTTTCAAGTATAAATCGTGTTTTATCCATGTTACACTGAATAGTTTATCTTATAACCTGGTTTTAAAAATATGAGAGATGTTAGAAAATGTGTTTGTGTTCTGAAAATAAGTTAATTTTTTTTATATTACTCGGTTTATGTAAAAACGCAATTGATTCGTCACAATGTGATATGCAAGTTAGTGAAGTCACTTTCGTGTAATATCATATAGTCACAAGGCTAAAATCAGTCTTTAAAAATATTTACAGTTTCTGCATATAGGAAATGGTGAGTAAAATTTTGAGACATTTTTTAGTTATGAGTATTCCTCATAATTTATCTGAATTATGATGGTGGGCCAGTGGATGAATAGAAGTGAATCAGAGTTGATCCTGTGTAGTATGATGCTGCAGATGGACTGTTATTTGTAGCTAACTGCAAAAGAGGCACAGAATCACTACACTAACCAATCCCAAATCTATTTTCCTTTCAGCCTGTGGAGGCCTGGTATCCAGATCAAATGTATACTAAAGGCTTCTCGAAGGTGGTTGTATGTAACACACCCAGAACATTTGGTGTATACTTCTCACCTAGTCATTGAAATGAAAGGTTAAATTGAGCATGTATACATGTCAATTGGAGTTCTAAGTGAGAAGAGATATGTTCATATTAGTAGTGATATAGATCCAGAATATATGTTAAATCCAGATTTTGTTTGCAAAATGATTAAGAAGATTGTTGGTCTGACAGCATCTGGGTTTCTTTTACTATCTTGGTTATTTCTATAGATTAATGCACTGCCTTGTATATATAAACCCCTTGAGGTGTTTTTAATGCTTAGTTCCATATACAACATTCTTAATCCAACAGTTTGTCCTAATATTGGTGCAGTAAATTATTCCTTCATCATACAAGATATTAATGCTAGACTACATAGAGTTTGGTTGGTAGAGAATTGCTTTTGTGTGGAGACTTGTTGACCAGCATTTTCTCCGAATATGAACCCAGTTGAGTTTCTTTGGCGTGTTCTAGGGAGATATATTATGGCACTTAATTTGCCCCTTGTAAAACTTCAGGATCTTCAAATTGCTTTTACTAAGCAATGGGCTTTACTGCCTACAATGTTACTAGGGGATTGCCATTTTGGGCATGTAATGTCTATAATAGTTAGTTTCTCCTTATTGAAACTAATCACTCATTGAACTCTGATATTATGCTTTTTGGTATGTTTTCATTTTGTGTATTTTGAAGATAATAAAAGAGAATAGTGTTTTTCTATTTTGTGTAATTTTGGAAGTAATGTTTGAAAGTTTTACTCCAGTTTCAATTAATATTAGACAAACAGAAATTTTAGAATCGTGATTTTTTGTAAAAAAATTTCTTAACTTGCGAGAACCAATCTATAAAAATATAAGTAAGTTGCATTTAAAACCAACAGCAGATAAGTAAAACTTTTGAACAAACAAAAAGGAACATTGTACCCGAGAACTGCTTATTATAATAATTTTACTATAAGAATAATTGGAAATATTTGAAAACAAACTTTTGATTAGATTTTTATAGCAGTAGCTCATTATGCTATTCTAGAGTGATATTTGATACTTGCGGGATCGATCTAAAATCAAAAAGCATAAACAACTTAATTGTCAGTTGTGACTTTATTTCATTGATATCTCTTAGCATCATTTTTATATTTATTTTTTTAGGTCTCTCCAGTTTCTTCATCATTGCTGCATATGGGATTTACAAATTCAAAAATAGAGGAAATTTGTCTGCTTCTAATTACTTAATGCAATTGAGAGTTACTGCCCAAGGTGCTGTTATAACCTGTCTAACAGTTGGTGTTGTGAAATCATTATATGATCGATATAACAAAGATAAATCAGAATAACTTATATTGTTGAAATGATGTATTAAATTTTGTTTTATAGAAATATTAAAAAGCTGATAATTTAGCCTTGAAATGTGATTCTTTTTCACCCAGTAATATTCATTTGTAATATATTCAGCTGTATTAAATTATTTTCACTTAAAATGTGTGTGATGCATTTAGTTGCAATTTATTTTTTTATTTTGTTTTTTTGAGCAAGTAGCTCCTTTTTTAGAGAGGGTTTAATTACTTCTAAGTGAAAGTTTTAATTATTTGTAGTTTAATTTAATTTGTACAATTTTTTACATGTATTCCTTCAATTGCACAACCTAAACATGTGTTGCATTTTAAAGCTACTGATCCAAATTAAAAATATATATGTTTAAAAAGAATTTGGATAATGTATACTTGCTAATAAAAATATAATTACGATTGAAACAAGCTATAAAATACTTTTATGTTTTAGATTAAAAATTGAGATATTAATAAGTATGTTAATTTTGCTAGTTCATTTAAAATGTTAACAATTTTTATATAATAATTTAAATTTGAAACCAAAATTTTTTTTAATGGTTTCTTAGTGTATATCAATACATGAAAACTCGAAAGTTGATGTAAAAAATACTGCATTGGTTTTAATTTTTAAATGTGAAATTATTAAAAATAAATTTTTTATAATAGATGAAAATAGACTTTTGAAAATGTGTATATTTTGTTTTGATAAAAGAGATGACAAATTTTAACTGCAATGAAAGTTTTTTTTTACCATAATTTATGTTCAATGAAATGTTAGTTCAAGCTTTTACAATGTTAAGTTAAAAAGACAGATTTATAAATCATATTTCAATTTCTGGTTAAATGAAGTCAAAGGATAGTTTGTGTTAGAATTTAACTAACTTGAGTTTATTAAATATTGTACTAAATTTATTTTTATTAATCTTAATTTAATTGCTGAGAACTTTTACAATTATAACTTTCCGGATCCTCCAAAATTTTCTTGGTATAATTCTAAATATTTTTATAAACTAAATATATAAAAAAAAATCTTTAATGGGAAAAAAAAGAAGAGCTTAGTAGGGGGAAAAAAAAGAGATGGATTGTTTTCTTGCTAAACTATTAGTGTATTGTATTTACATCTGAAGCATTTAAAATTATGTTAATATTGTTAAAAGATATTGACAATATGAGTATTTTTGAATATTGGATACAATAAAGTACTTAATGTCATTTGTAAAACAGAAGATCAAGTAAATGAGACTGCAGTGTTTAAAGCAAAATTTGTAAAATTTTAATACTTGTAACATTTCTCTTATAGTTCCAAAATCAAATTTTAACAATTTGGTTTCTAATAAAATTGTGTATTTACTTTTGTAATTCACATATCATTGGGCTAAGATGGAATAGAGAATTTTATAATGTGTAATATGTATGCAAAATTATGATAAGATCAATATTTTCATTTGACTTGTTTTTAATTTAATTTTTTAACAAATAGATTGATGTGTCAGATTTATAATAACCTTTTAGAATATATAATAGTTGATTTTATTGTAGAATTTATTGTGTGCATGCTGTATTGTTTAGAATTAGAATGTCAAGACTTGAGAAAAAAAACTTAATAGAAGTTGCATTGAATAATAATAAAGGCTTTGTGTGGTTTTTTTTCTCCCAATTATGCAGAAAACTAAATTAATAGCATTTAATGATGCTGTTTGATGGGAAAAGCACTTTTTAACACTAGAACTTTGGACAATCAAAATTTCTTATTGACTGAAATAAAAATGCTGTCTGTAATTTTTCTTTAATTTAAAGAACATTAGTTGTTTTTATGCTAGCCTATTAGTTAAAATTATTAATTCAATTTTTTTTTAAATATTTTAACTATTTATATTTGGTTCTAGTGTTAAAGAACATTTATTTGTCAAATAAAAGAATTCATTAAGTGTTTGGTTTGTAATAAAAAATTTAGGTGTTTTTTTCCCCTCTTTACAAAAGGATCTTTATCATGTTATTTATTGTCAAATGATAAGGATTTATTCTGTTATGTGATAAGGAACTAAATATGTTGGAAAAATATTGTATAAAATTTTATGAATGAATTGCAATAAATATACCGAATTATTTAAAACTTGTCACTTGTTAATGCAAAAAAAAAATCAAGCATATCTTTTTCTTACCTCTTTTTCCAGTAAAATATAAAAACATATATTTATATTAAAAAATGCATATTTACTCTCCTAATAGTTTTTTTTTTTCCCAAAATTTTTTATGCAGCAAAACCTTCTTTAAACTGAATATCATTTAATGCTGACAGCCATTAAAAAAAAAAAATTCTTTTTTAATAAATGCAAATAAAAAGCTGAGTTAGGTGCAGAAGAATGTAAGCTATAGAATTTTGTTCTATGAATATTAGTTATATCAGTGATGTTATTACAACTTATGAAATTTATATATATTTTTTGTTTGGATGCTGCAACTTCCTGTTAAGAATATTTATTTATACTTTTTTGTCTTTCTTTTTTATATCAATTATAATTTTACAGGTTTTTTTTAAATCTGGATGGCTAGGACTTTAATTAGTCTGGATTAATGTAGTTCTTCAGTACAAATGTCATAAAACAATTTTGAAGTCTTTGCATATAAAAAAGTGTTTTTCAGTAATTTTAATGTGCAGTCACTTTTTTTTTTTTAAAAATCTGTGCATTGTGAAATGATCTATCCTTTTTTTTTTTTTTTTTTAAAATCTATTTTTATTTCACCACTTGCAAACTTTGTAAAATATCCTCTAATTAATATTTTTAAAATTATAAATATGGAAATCAATATTGTAAAAATAATTTAGGTTAGCAAGGAAATTTTCACTTCAAACTTATTTTAAAAAATTATGAAAGTATACTTTTTAATAATTTTTTTTTTCACATTAACCATGAAATTTTCCTTTATAATATGTTTAATGGTGACTAAAATGGTTTCTTTCTCTGATATGAATTTATATAAATCTTATATATTTGAGTCCCATGGAAGTCTAATGAGAGTTGAGCATGTCAAGGCTTCAGTTTAATTTCCACAGATCATTAGAAGGATTTGGAACTATTTAATATTAATAAAGTGTGGAAAACCCAATGGAATGTACATGTTTGGGGAGGGAGTGTTGATTGAAGTTTTTTTTTTTTTTTTTTTTTTTTTTTTTTAGCCATGGGATTTGGCTCAAAATTCAGAGATTTATTGCCAACTCTCCCTTTTATAGCTCTTAATGGGAAAAATGCATATACAATATATTTTTTTAAATTAAGAATCAATATAAATTCTGCATTAATCCTTCGCTTACATTATCTTTATTATTAATATTTAAGTTGTCATATCTGACTCTATATGTAGTTAATTTTTTTTATTTATTTACAGCTATTATTTCCTGAATTGTTTTATATTTCACATTCCCTTTGAAGAGTAATTTCTCTTGTTCTTTTTAAAAATCTTTTACACTTATTTATTTGTTTCTGAATTTATTTCTTGATTATAAAAATATATTGTATATTAACTAAATTGTTCTTTTTTTTTTTTTTTTTAAATTTGAATCATTAGAATGAATACATTCAGTTATTTACTTTTCATTAAGTATTTATCGTTGTAAATGTTTTTAATAAATTCTGCTGAAATTAAATTTTTAGCACTCATAGGGGGAAATGCTTCAGTTTTCTATACAAGAAAGGATGTGTGACATTGTTATTGATTAACATTGGTTAAATTTCAATTCAGCTCTACATCTACAAGAATTTAAACTAAATTAATCATGTTTGTTTATTTATCTACCATAATGATTAAAATTTCTTGCTTGAACTAATATTGCTAAAATATTTTATGACTTATAGAAAATTTATATATCTTAGTCAAATTTAAATGTATTGATTTAATAAAGACATATAGAAAGAAACACATGAACTTTGCCACTCTGAAATATAATGGTTGCTCAATTGTACAAGAGGGGCAAATAAATTTAACCTAATTGTTACCTCAATTAATCTAAAAATATATTGATCATGGGTTGAGTTTTTTTTTTTAAAAAAACTTTTTTTTTTCATATGTAAACCTGTTAGCTTAGTGTGCTTTGGAATTTTTCATTTTCATTAATGTGTTATGTCGTCCATTTTAGTGGAATAAATGAAATACTTTTACAAATATTTTAAAACTATTATTGCTTTGTAGAAGCTAAGAATTTATTTTTTTAGCTTAAATTATTAAATATAAAAATATAGAAGGTTTTTTTTCTTCTTTCTAAAGATATTTATGAAAATAACTTAATTATTTTTTTTAAAAAGTTTATTCAGATATTTATTATATTCCTTGGAAGGAGCTAACTTGATACATGATCAGTGTTATTTGTATATATTTTTTCCAATTTCATAAGCGGCCGCATTAGCTTAGTGGAGTGAGTGAGTGACTGTGGATTTTAATGGTGCAAGAGCCAAAATAGGCTATGCTGCGCCGTTAGCTTAGTGGAATCGCGGGTTCGAGCCTTGATGCTACAAAAGGCCCGCCGTGTAACCTGATGCATGTTAAATATGTCGAGGCTCGAAGTCCTTATTGGCGTGGTGTGGAAGTTAGGAGAAAGATGTGCCAATTCGGGTATCGTCCTCGTCTTTTGACCGTGGCTCAAAATTACGAGATATGTCGCCAATAGCTCGCGTGTTGCTTCTAGTGCGATGTTAATAAGACCAATCAATTAAACTTTATAAAATATTTCATTTATGGTATTTTATTTAAATTACATCTCTATTTTAAACAGCATCAGACAAATTTATTCAATCAAGCTGAATTTTTATTGTATAAAAATTTAAACCCATAATTTCGAGTCTTAAAATACTTATGAAATTTGCTAACCAAAAACTGTCAAGGCATCAGATGTATCAAATTTTTTCAATGAAATTTAATTTTAATTAAAAAAAAAAAACAACTCATCCCATATAATTTCAAATCTTACTATACTTAAAAAATTTGCAAATCAAAAACTGTCATAGTATCAGATGTGTTATTTCTTTGCTTGACCGACATTCAAAATTACCAAGGTCCGTCGCTTCTAGTGCGACGTTAATAAAAACCAAACCAAATCCGGATTGTATTATCAGAAAAAGCTCATGTAATTATACTTGTTAGTATAAAAATTTTCTTTGGGAGGGGATTAGATTTTCACAAATCATATCGCTTTAAAATGTTTTTAATAAGAAACCCTCTTTAGGACTTGCATCTTCTTAGATTTATTCGGAATTTACGATCCCTAGGTATCTTACCCTTTGTGGGATGAACGGTCTTTTGAAAACTTGAATGACTTCATTGTCAGCCAATTCATAACTTGTTCTGCCTTCCTTTACCCGCCTCGTATCGGTGCTGATACACTTTTAATCTGGTCGAGGTCTCTTTGGTGTGGGAGGTGCCAGTTTCAGTGGCGTCCTCGTCACCTGACATATATTTGTGGCCGCGGTAGCCTAATGGTCATGGCTTCGGATTCGTGGCCGACGGTTTTCGTTCAGTCACGGGTTCGAGCCTTGGCCACTAAAGACCCGCCGTGTAGCCGGGGCTGATGCACGTTAAATCTGTCGGGGCCCAAAGTCGTCCTGTTGGCGTGATGTGGAAGATAGGAGAGGGGGGTGCCAGTTAAGTTGCTTCCTCGTCACTTGACCGAGGTTCAAAATTACGAGGTCCGTCGCCAACAGCCCTCGTGTTGCTTCTAGTTAGACGTTAATAAAAAAAATTAAACTAAAAAATCAGGGTACTGATGTGGCTATGTTATTGGCAATTCGATTATCGCAAACCCCCCCCCCCTAGAAGCATCTCGCAAATATTTCTGTCTTGCCGTCGAAATGTCTACTTTGGCTTCCCCGTACACCTCCGTACTGTAGATGAGCCACGTTGCGACTAGATATGTATACCAAATCTAGTTTCTCATGATTTTGAAAAAAACTTCCTTAATCTTCACTCCTCACCTTAAACGCAAAATTTCGGTTTTATCAGCTTGTGAAAACTCAAACGTTACGAGGCATAGCGCAGTAAATTTCTAATTGAAAAATTTTTCCTGTCCTAATATACTACAGCATTACATCATGGGAAAAATGCTACGAATATACACATTTTTCCGATTCTCGACCTGTAATTCCAATTTTCATAGTTGTCCATACACTTGTGGGACAATATATTTTTCATTACATATAATTCACGTTCATAGTCGTACTGAATAAACGCAACCGAAATTTTAATTATGTCTCTTTTGTACTCAGAATACATATATATATATATGTGTGTGTGTGCTACCTAAAGAAAGCACTAGTCTATATTTTTACGAGACTCGCTTTACAAAATAAGTATAGCGTTGTAAAAATACACGGATTTAAAGCACGAAATTATTCATTTTATTACGTATATACACCTGCTTTGCGAATTCTTATTCTTTCGATGCATTCAGAAAGCATCTTTCTCAATATTTAATAATGCTTCTGTAAATAAATGTAGAAATCGCACCACCTGGGCGGCAATATGAAAAGTTCTTAAATAACAACAGGAGGGGAAGAGAAAACTTTGAAGCCGTACGTCTGCTTAGAACTTGTTTTATGTACTATCGTATTAATATTTTATTTTCTGTGTTAAGCAAACGAGTGAAACGCGCGTCTGGTTATGCGTATTACTTTGCAAATAGAAATTGTTTCATGCTTCTGTCAGTAAACACTTGATAATTTGTTGTACGTGGAAATGGAACTTATACGAGGTGTGGCTATTAAATAAAGAATCAAACGCCAACGGCCACTGTTGTTTAGCGTGAAGCCTTCACTTTCGAATGCTGTGTCTCTCGTTTTCTTTCACAAATCCGTTTACCCGTAACCTTCGCTCGCATTTGATTTTTTTCGTCTCGCCGGAAAAATAAGTGAGCAACGAATTGTTGAGAAATTTCGCATGAAACTTGGAAAAACCGCTACTGAAACTTACAATTTATTGAAAGAAGTGTACGACAATGAATGCTTATCGCGATGACGTGTTTTTGAGAAGTATAAACGTTTTGAAGGATGGTCGAGAGGACTATAAAGAGGATTCACGCCCGAGTCGCTCATCCACTTTAAAAACGGATGACAATATCGAACAAAACGGTAATATTGTTCGATTTGATCGTAGGGTAAGTGTTTGTGCGATAGCTGAAACTAAGAATTGACAAAGAATCTGTAAGGCAAATTTTTCTACCTAGAAAATGCGCTGGTTCATTCCACATTGTATGCCAAGAGGTGCCTAGCCAAGCACAGCATCCCAGTGTTTGACTATTCGCCGGATCTTGAGCCATGCGACTTTTATCTGTTTCCTAAGGTGTCTTTGGTGAACATGGGTGACGCACCCCAGGGTTGCCCTAGCAATCCTTCTCTATTTTCAACCCTCCTTCTGGTTAACCAATTTTTGTCTTTTTTTGCAATTTTTCACGTCTGGACCACAGTTAAATCTTGTTTGACGCTTCAAAGCCACATCTGGCTCTTGCGCCAATAACCTTTACATTCACTCACTGTTTCCTCAGGTAAAATCTGCGTCAAAATAAACAGGATTCGAATCCGTTGAAACTGTGAAAGAGAAAACGTCCTGAAGAAATTGACAGTAGATTTCCAGCACTGTTTAGAACAGTGGAAGATTCGCTTGGAGCTTTGTAGGGATAGAGGAGGGGTATACAGTGGCTCAAACAATTGAGGATACACCTTACTTTCACTTGATAAATCCAACTTTTAATGAAAATAACACATTAACTAGAATAGAAGACGTATTTTTACTTTTACACGTAATAAAAGGGTTAATTTACAGTAAAAATAACGAAAATCAACAAAAAAATATCTAAAATTAAAAGTTTCACAAATATTTGAAGTAAACATAGGCAGATCTTTACCTCAAAAAATTAAGGATACACCAATGAAATTTTTTCGATATATTACATGCATAGACAATATCAGTATTTTGTTGCCTGTCCTTTGGCTTTTATAATGTTCTCCAAACGTCTTGGTACCGATTCGGACAATTTTTTAGTGGTATCCGGAGATATTTTATCCCATTCTTCTTGTAACACTTGCTTTAAATGGGCTTTGTTTCTAATCTGGTGTTTTTGGACCGCTGTTTCTAGTGTGGCCCACAAATTTTCTATGACACTGATGTCAGGGGACTGTGGCGGTGTGTGCAATTGCTGTTTACAATTTAAAAAGACACCACATTTTGACATTACGTGCCGTGTGTTTGGGGTCGTTGTCGTGCTGAAATATAAAATTTCCATCTAAACCCAATTTTTGTGCACTTTCTTTAAGATTGTTGCGGAGTATGTCTATATAAAGCTTATGATCCATTATACCATCTATAAAAACTAAATTTCCTACCCCATTTGCAGCCATACAACCCCAAACCATGACGGAGCCACCACCATGTTTAACTGTAGGACGTAAATTTTTTGGATCCAAAGCGGTGTTCGGCTTTCTCCAAACGGTGTGACGACCATCGCTTCCAAAAATGTTGAATTTACTTTCATCACTAAATATAACTTTCTTCCAAAAGTTTTCTGTCTTCAACTGATGAGTTTTTGCAAACTCCAAACGCTTTTTCTGATTTTGTAAGCTTATGAAAGGTTTCTTTCTAACTACTCGACTGCTATATCCAGCATGTCTAATCACATTTCTCACAGTTTCAGCACTTACACTTCTGCAGATTATTCGAGAAGTTTCTGCAGCTAGTTTGACTGCACTCAGTTTAGGATTAATCTTGATATCTTTTAAAATTTTCCTTTTAGCTACATCACTCAGAATACTTTTCCTTCCTCTTCCACTCTTATTTTGAATTAATCCATCGCGTTTAAATTTCCCAATGATTTTCTAGACACATGAGTGACTTCTACCGACAATTTCAGCTATTTCACGATAAGATTTTCCCTTCTTAAATAACCTTAATATAAATTTTCTTACATCAATACTAGTCTCTTTCCGAGGAGCCATTTTCCATTTAAAATTACAGCTTTATATTCTCATAACCAACTTCAAAAAACAGAAATAACAGTTGAAAAAGTTTAGGATAAAATTTCCCAAACTTTAGTAGCAAGCAAAAAGAAATGAAGTGGTAGTTAAACAAAAATTTCATTTGTGTATCCTCAATTTTTTGAGGTAAGAATCTGCTTATGTTTATTTGAAATTCTTCTAAAAAGTTTTATTTTAGAATTTTGTCGTTGAGTTTTCTTTATTTTTACTGTTAATTTAACCTTTTGTTATGTCTAAGAATAAAAATTCGTTTGCACTTCTGGTTAAGGTGTTATTTTGATTGAAAGTTGGATTTATCAAGTAAAAGTAAGGTGTATCCTCAATTGTTTGTGCCACTGTATATTGAAGGTCATAATGAGTAAATACTTTAAGAAATCAAAATAAAATTTTTACATCGTCAGTCTCGTTATTTAATAGCCACTCCTCGTATAAATCATAAGTTAATTTCAATGATATATATATATTTTTTATAGAGAGAGAAGAAAAATCTGTACCTTTTACTTCGACTTTTTTCGAAAGAAATTTAATAAATTTATATTAACGTTCTGATATTCAGATCTTATCATGTGATACATGCTCCTCATATAAATTATACATTAACCTCTAGAAAGGAATTTAGGATTTCCTAATTCTAATCTTTTTATTTCAGAGTAAAATTCTATTCGAAATTTTCCGATTTCTTGTGATAAGTACAGTTTTTTACCCTGACAGTTTTCAGGTGATGTTATTTTGCGAATTTTCAGATAACACGATATGAATAAGTCGTAATAGCTGCGTTCTTCCACATACTTCAAAAAAGGAAAAAACAAAGGTCACCTTGTTATATTCAGGTTGAATTTCTAGTATTGCACTTTATTTTAACTTTCATCTTATGCACTGAATAAAATAAAACATGATGATTGTATGAACTTCTGCTTTTTTTTTTTTTATTTGATGATACATCGTGAATGGAATTTGCTCCAACACAATTTCAATGTATAATGCTTTTTATTCGAAAATTTTCATTTCAAATCGCTGCCATCTTTAATTTGGTGCAACAGTTACGGTTGGATAATTGTTGCATCTGTTGAAAAGTACCAATAAATGATTGAAAAGGAAGACGCGGGGCTTGGAAAAATATTACTAAAAATAAATAATTTTTTTTTTCCAGCGGAATATGCTTACGACTCCTTCCATTCGTCAACGAAGCATTCTAAAAAACTGGAGATCAAAGGCGTAGATTTGTATAACGAACAAAAATAGACTTTCAAAATTATATATTAAATAAAATTTCGCAAGTTTATATATCAAAATTTGTATTCTTAAACATTACATACTTCCATACCAAGGACGCGGTAGCCTAGTGGTCATGGTCGTGGCTAGCGGTTTTTGTCGAATCGTGGTTCGATCCTTGGCCTTAAAAGACCTGCCGTGTAGCCGGGGCCGATGCACGTTAAATCTGTCGAGACTCAAAATCAGAGAGGGAGGTGTCGGCCTCGTCACCTGACCGAGGTTCAAAATTAATAGGTCTGTCGCCATTAGCCCTCGTTTTTCTTGTAGCCGGACGTTAATGAAACTTCCATACCAAATAACTTACTTGAGACGTATTAGTGAAATTCCTAAAAAACTGAGTACCAAAATATGTACGATATTTTGCTGTTTTTATAAATAATTTAATTATTTTTTAATTATAATTTATCTATCAATTATTTACTACTTATTTGAATCTGAAATCAACAGATTTTCATGAATCCCTATTGGACTAAAATATCCGTTTTCATGATTATCTGTGACCGCGGTAGCCTAGTGGTCGTCGTTTCGGATTCGTGGCCGACAGTGATCGTTCAGTCGCGGGTTCGATCCTTGGCCTTAAAAGACCTGCCGTGTAGCCAGGGCTGATGCGCGTTAATTCTGTCAGAGCCCAAATTCCTCCCATTGGCGTGGTGTGGATGTTAGGAGAGGAGGGTGCCAGCTCAGGTGTCGCCCTCGTCACTTGACCGAGGTTCAAAATTACGAGGTCATTCGCAAACAGCCCTCGTGTTGCGTCTAGTGCGACGTTAATAAAAACTAAACTAAAAAAACTTTCATGATTCTCTAGCGTACTGGAATCAGTGGCTGCGGTTAGGGGAAGCGGTTGCTACCCCTCCCTCTTTTTGTGGAACAAAATTTAATTTTTTTTCCATTTTAGTCTCCTAAAACTGAGAGTTATAAACTAAACATTTGTACAGGTCCTCTTGCTTTATTACTTTATTATTATTCCTTTTTTGTTTCTTTAAATTATTAAAAAATTTACTTGGCAGAAATATGTTCATGGTGTATTGCCATGCATCGCGGTACGGTTGTTAAAATTTATGCGTCACAGCTAACCTTTCCGTGAAGCACCACAGCAGTGGAAATTCACGCAGCAGGTGTAGCATGTGCTCTAAGTGAAGAGCACTCAAGGTGGATGAATGTGCTGAAATAAAGACAAGCCGAGATAAAGACACTTAACGTTGTTTTACAGAGAAACTTTTTTTCACACTGCATATCTTTCTGTGATATAATTATTTGTGTTGCTTTGAAACGTAATTAAATGTTATTTAGCACAAGCAGTCTAAATGAGTATTTTTTACTTTCCCTTACATATTTTGTAATGTAATGGGGTATAAAAGAAAGCCTTGAGTAAAAACTCACTGGTTAGATTTTGGCAAATTATCAGTTTTTGATGTTTATTTTAAGCAAAAACCATACCTCTCTCAATGAAATGGTCACTGATCATTTTTGATTTGTCGAAATACTATTTAATTATAATACATGTGCAATATTGTTAATTGGAATAAAGCTATATTGTACAGAATTTATCAAATTTTCAACAAGAAAAATTTACCATCCAGTATTAAAACTAAACCACGGTAAGTTTAGTTTTAGTTTTTTTTTTATTAACGTCGCACTAGAAGAAACACGAGGGCAATTGGCTACGGACCTCGCATTTTTGAACCACGGTCAAGTGACGAGGACGACACCTGTGCTGGCGCCCCCTTCTCCTAACATCCACACCGCGCCATTGGGAGAACTCTGGGCCCCGAACAGATTTAATGTGCATCAGCCCCGGCTACACGGCGGGTCTTTGACGACCAAGGATCGAACACGCGACTGAACGAAAACCGCCGGCCGCTAGTCCACGACCTTGACCACTAGGCTACCGCAGTCCCTAAAACCACGATAAAGTTGGTGTAAACTGTCGACTTTTATTTCTTTCTCCAAATTTTGTGCGCGTGTCTGCCCTTTCCCTTATTCTCAGCGAGCTTCCCCCTCCCGTTATTTTTTGTTGTCTATAAATTGTTCGCCCCCTCCCCCACATTGTAAGTCTTGATGTGTCCGCAGTAGCCTAGGGGTCATGGTTTCAGATTCGTGACCGGCGTTTTTCGTTCTATCGCAGGTTCGATCCTTGGCCGCCAAAGACCCGCCGTGTAGCCGGGGCTGATGCGCGTTAAATCTGTCGGGGCCCAAAGTCCTCCCAGATGCGTGGTGTGGATGTTAGGAGAGGGGGTGCCAGTTCAGCTGTCGTCCTCGTCACTTGACCGTGGTTCAAAATTACGAGTTCCGTCGCCAATTGCCCTCGTGTTTCTTCTAGTGCGACGTTAATAATAACTAAACTGAACTAAGCATTAAAATCCTTAAATTGTCTGATAGGAAGTACTTATGACACACAAAATTCCACGCAATATTTCTTGCTCTTTTTTTCTGTTAGTCATGGTTTGAGGGTTCTTGAAACTCATTTTATGGATTTTTTTTTCCCTCCAAAGGTCTGAGTAATGTAGATTTGGGAAATTCAATGGCGTGAGCTGCTGATCATATGGTGTCTTTTCTGCCAAGAAGAATACATCTAAAAGTTTTCCCTCCATATTCCTTGCATTTACGCCCACAATTTTGTTTTTTCGCTGAAGCAACATTAAGGCTCCCGTCCACTCGCCATTTTGATTTCGTGGACGTATTGTTAATCCTATGGAATTTCGACTTGAATTCTCCCATCTTTATTATTTGATCTATTTGAATGCAATAAAGTGCATTTGAAAGAGCAAAAAATAATGAAGGCTTCTGCGGAATTATTTTTTTCCTAAGATTTTTAAAAATATTTTTATTCTTATTTTAATGATTCGTTTGCGAGTTTTTCGGTCTTTAAAGAATATTTTCAAATATTTTTAAAAGTCGGAGGGAAAAAGTGATTCCACAGAAGCATTCATTATTTTTTGCTCTTTCAGGTGCACTTTATTGCATTCAAATAGATCGAATATTAAAGAAGGGAAAATTCAAGTCGAAATTCCATAGGATTAACATTAAGCTGATGAAATCAAAATGGCGGGTAGACGGGAGCCTTAATGCAAGATTCATCTTGCCAGTTATTATCGGAAGCACATTTTAAAATTCTTGATAGGATTATTCTGTTCTTAAATAGTTTTGTAGCTAACGTAATTGTACCTTTCTGCAACTTTTCGGGTTTTTTTATTCATCAAGAACTGAACAATCCCTACTTGATATTTGCGTGAAAGCTCTCTTACCCCCCCTCTCCCCATCTTACTTATACAATTGGTTGATATTCAACTAATATAAAACAACTTATTTCAACCAGCGGATGAAATTACAAAAATAATTATAATTCGTACTAATTAGATTAACCTAAAAATTGAAAAACATATCCAAAATAAATGACAGATGTCAGGGAACATTGATTCTGATTGAAAGTCTCGCAATTTTGCGCTACAACAAAACTTACAGCTTCATTCGCCAATGATATTTCCGTTTAAATATTCACTCGCTTCTATTATTATAGGGTAGAGGGAGTAATATATTTAATTTCATACTCACTAAAATTTAAAAACACATTTGTGGCATGGGGCCTATTCATTTGTTTGAAGTGTCTCCAAACTTTGCGGATGTCTTTTGTTTTCTGACCTTTTAACACAGCCTTCGCCTACAGTGTTCTCGACGGAAAGGGCGTTAGAGGGATATCGAAAGTGAATGGCATCACCATAAACATTCGCCCACTTCAAACAGACGATTTGGGGAAAGCATGGGGCATTGGACTTAACATCCCCGTGGGAGGCGTGCCCCTACGCAGTGACGTTCAATGCACCGTCGCATCCTTTAGTAAACAAGACGCCACGTGAAGGGATTGCAGAAAGCAAACTGAGGCATATCTATCTGTGTGCGGTGCATTGACTCGTTTTGGACTAAGATACTTTGTCTACGGTAATTCTTTTTGAAAGTAACATCGATTAAAATTTTTACATGGCGTTAATGATTGATGAGATAAAAATTAATTAAGTTTTTTTTAATTGTTTGGTTTCATTAACATCGCACTAGGAACAGCAAAGGCTATTGGCGAGGGACATCGTAATTTTGAACCTCGGTCAAGTGACGAGGATGACACTTGAGATAGATCCCCCCAACTTCCACATCACGCCAATGGGAGGACTTTTGGCCTCGATAGATTTAACGTGCATCGGTTTCGGCTACACGATGGGTCTTTGGCGGCCAAGGATCGAACCCGCGACTGAACGAAAACCGCCGGGCACGAGTCCGTTGCCTTATCCACTAGGCTACCGCGGCCTCTTAGTAGAACACATTCTTCCCAAAATAGTTGAATAAAATGCGTGAATATTTACGGTAATGATTTTCAGTAACTTTGCGCTACAATATAAAAAGTTTTGCTTTCGAGGCATCGCGTAATGTTGAAAAATAAGATCGGGACTCTTTCGCAGCGAAAGGAATGTTCCTGTATGAATGTCATTAATTGGCATCTCTAAGATTGTAGAGAGCAACACACAAATTATTCTACTTATCCTCTTTTTTTTTTTTTTTTTTTTTGAAGGCATCTGTTCATCACATATGTTCGGTTTTAGTTTAGTTTTTATTAAGATCGCACTAGAAGCAACAGGAGGGCTATTGGCGACGGACCTCGTAATTTTGAACCACGGTCAAGTGACGAGGACGATACCTGAGCTGTCACCCCTCTCTCCTAACTTCCACACCACGCCAAAGGGTGGACTTTGGGCCCTGACAGATTTAACGTGCATCGGTTTCGGCTACACGATGGGTCCTTAGCGGCCAAGGATCGAACCTGCGACTGAACGAAAACCGCCGGCCGCTAATCCGAATCCATGACCACTAGGCTACCACGACCACTACATATGTTCGGTATCTTGTCATCCATTCCTGACATGCTTTTGTAAAGAATAACATACTTAAAGAAAGCTTTTTGTAAAAATGTAAATAATGTTTGTAGCTTTAAGAATTTCTATTAATACTGATTGTTTTAATTTGTAGTCGTTTGACATAATCAATACTCTTCGTAAGTTTAAATCCTGGTCAGATGACGAGGTCGGCAAATGAAATGGCACCCCACTTCGACATTATACCAATGATGGTTGCTTGGTTTTATTAACATCGCACAAGAAACAACACGAGGACTATTGGCAACGAACCTTGTAATTTTGAACCTCAGTCAAGTGACACCTGATTGGCGCGTCCTTCTCTTTACTTCCCCACCACACCTTGGGAGGATTTTGAGCCTCGACAGATTTAATGTGCATCAGCCCCGGCTTTAGTGGCATCAAGATTGGCTGTTAGACGGAGGGTATTTGGTGGCATCAAGGCTCGAACCCACGACTCGACGAAAGCCATGGCAACCATACCACTAGGCTTCTGCGGTCACAACTGTGCCAATGAAGGGGATCTTCGTCATCTTTTCCTTTCAAATGAGGTTCAAACAGTTGATAAATATGGGTAACGCCAACTCAGGTTAACCTAGTGATTTTTTTCTGTTTTCGACCCTTCTTATCAATTAATTTTTACCTTCTTCCCATTTTTTTTATTGATCCGAGATTACAGATTACGTGGCGTAGCACAGCCAGATTTGGCTCTTGCGCCATGAACTTTAACTTTCACTCCCTCACGCCAATGAAGGGAAATTTAGATAGTGTTGTATTTATATAAGGTTTAAGTTCTTGCAACACTTGATCCATCCCTTCGTTTGTGAGTCCAATTTTTTATCAATCATGGTCACAGAGGTCTTAAATTTAAAGAAAATGTAATTAAATTAAACAGATTTTTAAGACAGCCATGATTCCCCTCCACCCCCCTCTTTTTTTTAAAAAATCAGGATTATAAGCATAAGGAGAAAACGCTCCAAACAGTTTTGTTGTAATTATTTACTGTTGATTTTTTTTAGAAATATATTAGTTTCCCCTTTCAAACACAGTAAAAATTAAAGTAACTAAACATCCTATTTCCTTACGGCAAATTTATTCAGTTGCACATACAGAAATCTGGATGCGACACAAAATTTATTGAAGCACCAAACATATTTCAAGTTAGACTTCGGAGACAAATACCAGTTTTTTTTTTATTGTAATTTCTCGTTTAAGTTTCTTAAAATTATGCATGCAAGCGATTTGTTTATAAAAGAAAAGCAAGTTATGAAACAAAAAATTGATATATTATATTTAATTCGAGAATAATGAAGTAATTTGCAATCTGTGTAGCAGTTACAGGAAATTGCTACGACAGTCAAACGTGGGCGTTTCTTGTTTTTGTGCTTTAAAAATCTACTGTTTTTCGGTTTTCGTCCCCTTTTTTTCCTGATAGTATCAAAAGATTTTGTTTTTGCTATTGCTTATATCACGTAATTAAAATACTTTTATGCAGAATGTTATAATCATCATCAAACTACTTATAAATGCCATAGGAAATGTAGCAAGTATCATAGACTATATTTACAGATCTTACGTCGGATATAATGAGAATTTTATTCGAATTTGAGTTAATGATGTAATAAAAGTGCCTTAAATTGCCTTGGGGTAGTGATTGATAAAATCATCTATTAACAAAATAATCTGAAGCATTAAAAGAAAGCACAGGAGATGGTAATCGAAGTAACGCTGCCGAAAACAACTTTTATATTGCATTTAATTTTCTTGTTATTTAAGAAACAAAGTATGTTTTGTGAAACAGTTTTTTTTTATATTTTATTTCTGTGAAGTAGGAAGTGTTTATTTTCATTAGTAATATCCAGCTACATTTGCATCGATTGGCATTGGTAATGGATCTTTATTTTAGTAATTAAGAATAATAAAAAAAAAACTTTAACCTCCTCAGTCCCTGCGTCGCCTGTAACAACACTTTCAAAAAATGCCGCCCAGTAAAATAAAAGGCTTCATTGGTACCCAAAATGAGTTCATTTTCTTGTCAATAGATGGTAGTTCTGAAAAAATTAATTTTAGTGAACATTTTGCATTCGTAGCTTATTTATGGTAAAATGAAAATGGAGTTTTCCGAGAGAAAGAAAATTGCATGCTTGCGCATCGCTAAGAGTTCATATTTTTTACTAATTGTGTAGTAAAAAATTATTAAACACACCGTTGAATTCCTTAAACTTGCTGTTTACATATAACATTATTAATTTCTCACTAATATTTTCCCACTTCTGATTTAGAACGCAGTGTCGCCTGTAGAAGAGATATTGGGTCGCTGGCTATCAAAATCACTCGATTTGAAACTATAATTAAGGCATATATTTCAGCTCGGAATGATATTCTTTAATTGCTAACCGAATTCACCAAATGTAGATATTTAAAGGATACAGGAAAGAATCTGTATCTGTCAGGAAATGAAATGAAACAGCTCTTAGTGATCACTGTAATTAAATCTAATTTAAAATTTTCCAGAATTCGAATGTATTAGGCAGAAAAAAACTATAACACTCGTACTCTCATACATTTCTTAGAAATCACGAGTTTTCAATAAGAAGCAAATTAAAATTGAGAAATTATTTAATAGTTTAAGATGAAAAGCGAGAAAAAAAAATGATTGATAAATTTTGGAAAGTAAGGACTCTTCTGCAAACAGTTAGGACTGGGATATTTCGTGATTCAAATTTTACATTATGCTCATTATGTTAATTATTATGAATTACTAATTAAATTAAGATTAAAAAATATTTTAAATTAACATGATGATGTCACTTTGTCCCGATGTCTCCTCTAGGAGACAATTAATTTCTCAAAAATAAAAATTAAAATAATTTTTTTTAAATTTTTTTTCAGTACTTTTTCATGTATTTAGAACAAATTGATATAGATTATTCCAAAATTTATGGTTCAAAGTCTATCTTGGGTCTTCACAAATCACAAATTTACTATCATCAAATCTATATTTACGACTTGAAAGAATTCGTCAAGTTTTAGCAGAATAGTAAACGTCATGTAAATAAAATGAACCCTATTTAATTAAAAACATTTAATCATTTTAATGGCTTCTTTGATGCCATTAAAATGAATATTTATTTTGAATTATTAATTCTCTGTAAAATTTGAGATATTTGGGTGATAATTCGTTGTTTTTAAAAGAACACATACTTCGAAATTTTCGGTAGTTAACCTGTTTCTCGATGAATTGAGAATGAATTTCATTTGGGAAAATACCCGTTCGCATGAGTAGCTGAACCCAAAAGCTGATAGTAAAGCGAAACCAATTTTTCTTTATCGAAGAAAACTTGGAAGGAAGCGATGCCCAACATGTAGCTATCATGCTTCAACGATTTTCATCAGTGGCTTCAAGTTGTCTTCTAAACCCTTGAATTTTTCCATATTACTGAATTTTTGAAGTCAATGAACTCCATATCCAGGTTTTCCGAGAAATTAATCAGTCTTACGGTTATTTATAACTAATATTAATATATAAAGTACGGTGAATTATCAATTTCAGAAATTAAAGAGTACGAAATATAATTTACTTTCAGATTTCCCAAATGTACGTCAACGATCAGGTTTTGTAAGGGCAAGAAGGCAGTAAAAAAAAAAAAATTCTTAAAAAAAAGAGGAAAACCACAGGGATGGTTGAAGAGCACTCAGTAAGGGATGCCATCTGGGAAAAGTTTAAAGAGTTAGATACAAAGCACCCACTTTAATTTGTTGTTAAGAATACCTACCGATCCTCGTATTTAAGAATTGTTCACTGGGTCTCTTAAAATTTTCCCAGTGGGTCACTAGGTGATCTACCACTGGTCTAAACTCATTTATCTGCACCCAAGGTATTGAATTTTTGAAACCGACTATAACGACACATTTTTTTAAAAAAATTCATTGATTTGTTGAGCTTGAATTTCTTAAAATAGAGTTATCACACCTGTTTCGCATCAAATTACTATTTTCCATAAACATCAGAATAAATTTGTGCATATGATTTTATTTACAAATGCAATACTGAGGGTAAAAGAGCTATGTATTGCTAATATAATGCATAAATGATTGATTATGCATTATATTAGCAATACATA
>BMAW01015427.1:374921-472025 GCA_019974015.1 Nephila pilipes | reverse complement strand
GTCGTAAAACAACTCATTTGAAAAAAAATGTTTTGCTTAATTCATTTCTGCAACCCTGCTTATTTATTCTCTATTTAAATATTTGTTTAGCATGCCCAAAGTGTCTCGTGATTTTAAAAGAACACGGTATCCCGTGAATTATTTTTTATTAAACATATTTCTAAGAGAAAAGTTGACCATACTGAACACATATGAAATATACTTTTCAAGGAAAAGAACACCTTTATTTTAGAACAAACGATTATTTAGAATGTTGATTTTTTTTTAAATACAGAACTATCTCGGCAATCCTTCAGATATTGGAACAGAGTTCTCTCTGATTATTGCAAAATCTCTAATAGTAACTCATTTAAGGATCCCGTCTACCGGCTATTTCGATTTCGCGACCGTAATGTTAACTCTATTGAATTTCTACTACCGTCCTCAAATCTTTACTGTTTTATCTATTTGAATTCAAAAAAGTGCACCGAAAGCGAAAAATATAGCGATTCCGTTGTGGGTTTACCGGTCTTTAAAAATATTCTAAATATATTTTCAAAAGTTTGGGAGAAAATGTAATTCCGCAGAAACCTTAATTATTTTATTTACCTTCGGATGCCCTTTTTTCAATTCAAATTGATAAAATAGTATAGATTTGAGAACGGTAATATAAGTTCCCGTCAATATACCGGCCATTTTGATTTCATCAGCTTAATGTTAATTCTGTGGAATTTCGACTTTCGTTCTCAAATTTTTACTATTATTAGAAGGCCATAAAGTGCATCTGAAAGAACAAAAAATAATGAAGGCTTCTGCGTAATTACTTTCCCCCTTCTGATTCTTAAAAATATTTTTATTCTTATTTGAATGATTCTTTTGTGAGTTTCCGGTCTTTAAGAAATATTTTTAAAAATCGAAGGAAAAAAGTAGTTCTGCAGAAGCCTTCATTATTTTTTGCTTTTTTTAGATGCTTTTCATTACATTTAAATAATACAAATAGTAAAGGTTTGAGAACGAAAGTCGAAATTCCATAAGATTAACATTAACCTGACGAAATCAAATTGGCAGGTAGATTCGAACCTTAAACAGTAAAAACCATGTATTACAGTGTAAAATTTAATACCGTATACGTAAATAAAATGTCAAACATATGAAATAACTGAAACTAGAAAAAAATGCACCGTTTTGTATTGATCGCCTACATTATTGCATTGTAATAGAAAGCATAAAATATCGTTTGCCAGGCTTGTCTACCTACGTCATAACGCCGGATTAAGGGCAGAGTGGAAAAGTTGAAGCGCCGGATTATAGAGGAACTATACTGTATATCAGTATTTAAAAATTCCTACAACTTCTACAAATTTAATATTTTTAAACAGCCTTTTGTTAGTTTCTTAGAAGTATTGCTTATAAATTCTGTGTATAAGTTTACTTGTACTAGTATTATTTAATTAATTTACTTTTTTTTTTTATCAAATACTTCGAGAAAATTTTTAAGAAAACAGAATATTTAATTTTGCAGATTTTTTTTTTTTTTAAAAAAAGAAACAATAGTTTGTCTAAATTCTTATTCCACGCACAGAATTATCAAACATATTAAACAAAACAGTCGCAAAAAATATCTAAACTTTATATTTATTAAAAAAAAAAAAAAAAAAAAGAAATGCTTAGTGTTTTAAATACACAACATCATGAAAACTAAAAAGTTGAGAAAATACAATTTAAAGTTTGGAACGTCAATGAAATTATTTGGTATATTGTTGTACAAAATTTCAATAATGTAACTAGAACTATGAAATTTTGTACATATATTTAGAAAAAAAGAATATCATTAAAATAAAGTAAAATGTGTTTTTAATATTTTGGTCATTTTTAGGGTACTGTTAGGACCGGCCATCTGGGGTGGTAGGTGATGGTCCGGCGGATGCTGTTCACCGATTGAGGGGGCCCCAACATGATCAAGAATTTAAAAAATGTGCTCTTGCACGTGAAAACTGGACAATATTCCTATTTTATCATAAACATTATTCTTGTAGATCTCTAAATTTCGACAATTTCAAACTAATTCTTGATGAAACGAATGTTTAGTTTTTGTTGTTTTATTCTAGGAACTCTCAAGTATCCCCACAAAAATGGAACTTTTCAGTCAAGCATATATGTAGAACTCTTAAATGCACTTGCTATATTAAACATCGAAAAATAAATTGTAAGAAAATTATTATTTTTCTGAAGTAATTAAAATAAAAAATAAAATCACGCATTAAATAAATATGCATTAGTAATATTTGATCGTGTTAGTAGTTTTTTTTTTTTACTTTAGAAAAAATTTAGGACCCAAAATGGTTTCTTGCACCCAGGCTCCTTTGTAGAGAAGACTGACTCTGGGTACTGTGTTTCCTTAAGGCTCCCGTCTACCCCCCATTTTGATTTCGTGGACGTAATGTTAATCCTATGAAATTTCAACTTTAATTCTCCTACCTTTACTATTTGATCTATTTGAATGCAATAAAGTGCATCTGAAAGAGCAAAAAATAATGAGGGCTTCTGTGGAATTACTTTTTTCCTAAGATTCTTAAAAATATTTTTATTCTTATTTTAATTATTCGTTTCCGAGTCTTCCGGTCTTTAAAGAATATTTTCAAATATTTTTAAGAATCGGAGGAAAAATGTAATTCCACAGAAGCATTCATTATTTTTTGCTCTTTCAGATTCACTTTATTGCATTCAAATAGATCAAATAGTAAAGGTAGGAGAATTCAAGTCGAAATTGCATAGGATTAACATTAAGCTGATGAAATCAAAATGGAGGGTAGACGGGAGCCTTAAGCAGCAGTTGGGTTATGAAATTGATATCTGAGCCAACACTTTATTTTTTACTTCCATATCACGCCAATGTAAGAATTTAGAAGCCAAAATACATTTAAGTGAACCAGCCTCCATTGCACGCACGACATTCTTCAAAATTAAAATTGGTACTTGTATCCATCGATTATGAGTCAACTAAGATATCAATCAAGATATAGAGGTTCCATTTGGTTTGATATAGCATAAAAATATAAAAAAAAAGTTCTATGAATTTTTTTTTAGTTAAGTAACTTTAATTAATATTTCTGTATTTATTTTACATAATATATAAAGCGAAATAGGAACAAAATGTCAGAGAAGAAAAAGGAAAGATTATAAGAATGATTTTTACTATTTTTTGTAAATGTTTCGCATAATTACTTACTGTATTATGACATATGATTGATTCATTCGACCTTTTTTCTTCCAGCAATACAATTGTTTTTAAAATTTTAAATGCAAAAATGGGAAATATTAATATATATAAAAAAGTTTTTAACAGTTCATTCATTTATGATTTTCTTACAATGCATCATTAGCATTAGGTTTTTTTTCCACTCAAAAGAGCGACATGTTTTAAAACTATGTAAAAAAAACCGCACATTCATGAAGATTTTTTTTTTTATAAATCAACAATTCGCTGATTTGTTTCACAATGAATGGTTTTTACAATGTATTGGAAATTCAAAAGTTTTTGATTCCTTTTTATAAATAAATTTGGATTTACATTGTTATTATTGTATTGAGATGAATAAAGTTTGTGGATTTAGTTCCAATTATATACATTTTGCTATTAGCACTATATATATTTTAAATACTAACACAATCTCAGTGCACTTTTAAACTGTTATTTTATTCCTTTAACTTTATAGAAACTTAAGAGATAACTAAAATTGTTACAGAAAAGTTGAGACAAATATTATCTTATAAAGAGGGGGATTTTGTTCCTCCTAGTTTACTTTCTGCTGAATATTAAATAATTTTCTCCAAAGAGATTTATTTCTAGCAATTTATATTTACAACTTGATTTTAGGAAAGATCCGAGTGAATTTTACGCTACTGTTCTTAAAATACTTACAATTAAAAATGAAAATTATCTTGTTGCAAGATTACTTCAATACCGTAGCTTTTAAATTTTAGAACCGTTTTTGTTTTTATTTTTTTGTATATAGTACGTATGCCCACTCAAGAAAAGTCGGTATCTTCATCTCTATGTATTTTGTTTTCATCTTCTCATTTATTTTGATAGTGAATATATATTCTGCTCACTGAAAATTGAATATTTCACATTGCTTGTGAAATTTTGAAAAATGAAGATAGTCTCAAAATTTATTTCATGATATTCGATCTGGTTTCATTCTTTAGCATTCTAATTTGTGTTAAACTTTATATATATATATCATGTAAGTTTTTTTTTATATATATTTATACTTTAAAAATTGTGTTTAATTTGATGAAATTATTAAATAGACTACAAATGCATACTATTGCTTGGCATACTGATCATCATTTTTTTTTTCATATGAAGTTAATATATGAACGAATTTAATCCAAAAAAAAAAAGGGAATCTTCTATTCAAAAATGTTTATTTGTCGCATGACTTAAATGATGATTATTTGTTTATTAACGTCGTTATTATGAAACTCACATATGAAAAGTTAGCATTTTCTAGTACCTTAACATATTGACTGACGCATTACCTAACTCAACTGTAATTAGGAATACCAGAAACGAATGTGTGAATGAAATATGGTTAAATTATTCGGAATTTCACGAGGCCGCCATTTTTCTCAAGATCTTTAAATATTTTTATTTTTTCATAGTTTAACTTTCTTGCTCATTGTTTTGGGATCAAAGGGCTTTGATATTGCCGTGGATTCTCATTATACTTTTTGAAAATTAAGTTCATTACTGGTGAAAGCAGACATGAGCAGTTGCCATAAACTTTTTGCTTAACACTAACATACTTTTATATACAAACACACTTTCTTATATTTTATTATTTAATATATGTGAATATTAATTACTTCAAACAAAGGGGAAAAAAAAGAGAAAAGCAATATTTTCATTGTTATGAAATAATTTTAAAAATTAAGTTTCCGGCGTAAACAATCATATTATTATGAGCAAACAGGGAGAATAGAAGAAAAAACAGGCAAAACACGGATTCATGTTTAATATGAATAAATTTACAGTTAAAAACTATTATTACAGCACTAATTTGAAAAATGAATTTTCAAATTAGTGCTGTAATAATAGTTTTTACGTATCATAGCACATTTCTGCTATGATACGTTTTACGTGATATCCTGATATTTTATAGTTTTTTTTTAAAATTATTTTTTAAAATTTCATTGAAAAACTTTGGGTACTTTTCTATTTCGCTGGCGCAAGCGATGAAGTCGCCAAAGGGAATATGTGTTCACTATGTGTTGTCGCAAATACTATCTTGGCGAGATTTGCTCCGGCGAAATGGAAAAGTACCAAACTCATTGCTTAGTATTAAATCCGTGAAAGAGCCCCACATCTTTTCATAGTCTTTACGCCAGGTCTTTCCACGAAAAACATTTTTCTTTGCGGAATAAATTGATAAGATCAATATTTTTTAATTTGATTAGAAAAGAAGTTACTTTGATTCTTTTGTAAGTGTGATGAAATTCCTAATTTATTTATGGTAAAGACAGAATGAATCCATATTCAATGAAAACTTATACTTCTAAAATGTATATTTCAATCACAGAACAAAGTTACAAAAAAAAAAAAGGTAGTTAACTTTTGCGCAACTAGAAGATTTTTTTTGCTAGAAGTGTATATTTTATTGCTATTGTAAATGAGTTTTTCATTCTATTTTTACTTTCAAGCCTCCTTCTGATGTATCAGATAAAATTGCTACATGATTCAAAACAAATATCCCCTCTCATATACATCACATGGAATTATAAGCAAAACACCTGCAGATAAAAAGTATATCCAGGCTAGATATTTTAAAAAAATAATCTGCCAGTAAATGTCTTGATAATTGCTTCTGCTTCTGATTAATTGTATCATAAGCCATTATACTATTTTTTTTAAAAATTCTAAATTGCATTCAAAGTACTTAAAAAACAAAACAAACAAAATTTACGAATACGTGCATAGATTTTTACTTCATTCTTAATCGACAGAACATTCTGGCAGTCTCATAAGTTTTAATCATATGAAAGATTAAACGTAAAAAAAAAATAAATAAAATTGGAATGAAGCTGAACGTGAAAGTTATTATCGACAGCGAGGGAAACATAAATCCTTGCCGAGATAACTTATATTACCTTTCACTTATTTATCTTCGTTTTTTCGTTCTTGGGGTGATAGTTTTTTCCTTGTCTGCGAGGTTTTCGCCCTCTTGAGTGTACAAGACTCCCTCCTTGGGAAACCGACGGCCGAGTGTCCTTGAAGAGGTTCTGGACCCACCCGTCGACATGACTCCTACGTCCTCTGCATTCAACGTAAACACCCCCAGCTGCACTCCTCCGCATCCTAATGAGAAAGTATCGCCGTCTAAGTGTCTGGATGTTCGATAGATGGTCTAAGTGACAGATTTCGATCAATTTTATTGTTTGGTTATTTGAGGGTGTGTTGGACTAATTTGAGTTTTCTTTTAGATTGTTACACATTCTTATGAAACTAGTGGGAGGACGGGAAAAAAAGATATCGGTGAACTGTGTACTTGATTAAAAAAAATGAGTTACGTAAAGACATTTTGTGTCGCTATCGAGTATTTTGAAAAATGAAAGCTGTTTAGTCTTTTGTTTCGCTCTACGCCCTAATGAGAGGCGCATTATCTACAACGTTGGTTAAACAAAAACTAGAACCCCCGATAAATTAGGAACCAGTCGCGAATGGTTGTTCTATTTTTAACTCTCTA
Source organism: Nephila pilipes (assembly GCA_019974015.1). Taxonomy (NCBI): domain Eukaryota; kingdom Metazoa; phylum Arthropoda; class Arachnida; order Araneae; family Nephilidae; genus Nephila; species Nephila pilipes. The sequence continues at coordinate 465,297 of BMAW01015427.1, read as the reverse complement.
ATTTCTATGAGTGAATGCAAAGATTATTGGCGCAAGAGCCAGATGGGGCTATGCTGCGCCAAACAAGATTTAACTGTGGTCTAGATGTGAAAAAATTGAAGAAAAGACAAAAATTGGTTGACAAGAGGGAGGGTCTAAAATAGAGAAGGATCGCTAAGGTATCCCGGGAGAGCGTAACCCGTGTTTACCAAAGACAGTAAATCCCATGGGAAAGACAAAAATCACTAGAGTACTTTGAGGTCATGATGCCCGTACTTCCCAGAAGGAGGCAAGTCCCTGCCCCCCATGATATAATCCCCATAGGCAGAGGGCCTGGTTATACCCCCAGATGTTAGGTACCCATTTGAGTCGCCTCTTACGACATGCATGAGCTACAGTGGGACTATTCTTTCATTCCCGGTCACCACACGGGTCCTTTAATTTCTGATGGACATAATATTTTAAAATGTTATTGTGCTCGTGGGGCGATTAATTATTTTTTAATTTTTGGATTTTAGCTAAATTTACTATAAAGCTGCATTATTTCATATTGTTATAGATGTTTGTCACATGTCTATGGTAACTTTTTACTAAAATATAGCAATTATTAATTCTTTGAATATTTTAAATATATCTTTAATACCTCTTAGTTAAAGAACTAAATCCTTCTCAAAGACTGAAGCTATGATTGTTTATCAAAGGTGGCCTTAGAAACAACTTGAGGGCTATTGGTGACGGACCTCGTAATTTAACACTAATCCAGCATTGGGGCTGCCACCCAACTCTATTTTTCACACCACACCAATGGGGCGATTTTAAGCCTTGACAGATTTAGCATGCATCAACACCACTACAAGACGAGTCTTTCGTAGAATCAGCACTTAAATCCAAGACTCGACGAAAAGAACGCCATATGACCACTCCCTTACTATGGCATCACAAGTTGAGGCTAGGATGGTGTCTTAGTCACTCGAGTATTATGCAATAGCCCTTAATTCGATTCAATGACTTTTATTCCCCTGCTGTATTGCGCAACTAAAGTTACCACTCAAATAATCTGGGTGGGCGTATGTTACCCAGAATACTCCTTCCCCTTTGCCTTGCAGCTAATCTCGGCAAATACAAGTTATAACTGCAATGAACATTCAAATGTGCCGAATGTGAGCTAAAAGTTTGCTTCGCGAACTGACTGCGTGGGAGAAATCAACTTCAACTTTATGCCATTATAATAGTCAGCGGAACTCAAAACAGTCTTGTTCGCAACTAATGCCTCGATGCATATTATTTAACTCTTTAGCTCTAATTTTATACACATAATATATTTTATAAATGTTAAATTTTAATGAAGGTATGACAGAAAATATTTGCTCCTCAAATGTTTTATGTCTTGCCTTGCTTTTTATTATTCAATCTCTTTGTTACCACAGTCAAAAACTAGTTAAACATATAATTTATTTTATCAACAATTAATTTTGAAAAATTACTGGTGATATTGATTATAAAGTTCTAATTCAGAGTGCTTTTCGTGAAAAACAGTCTTATTTATGACTCCTAATTAGAAATGACGTTTGGTCATTTTCAGTTTAAGAGTCCTCATTAAAAATTATAAAATGTTATTTTGTACCTTACGAATTCGATTGATTTCATGAGAATAAATGATTAGTTATATCTCAGTGGGGCGAAGTAAAATTTGATTGGATGAGACATGTTTTGCTTTGGTCCGTACGGTGGAGTTCTAGATATTGTCTTAGATTTTTTTTTTTTTTTTGTACAGGAAAGTCCAGAAAATGCAACAATCCCTTTATAAGTCAAGATGATTAAAATGAAATATTTATTAGTTTTTATATTCCGTAGCTACACACACACAAAACAAAGTAAGAATTAAGCCTTTGTTGACAATGAGATACCGATTCATTTAAATAATGGTGTACTGGAGCACAGTGGTGTACCCAGAAATTAATTTCTTTTCGGGGGGGGGGGTTCATATCGTCATCACACTAAAAGAACCCTTTTACTTCGTTTAGAATAACCACTGAATAAACGCTTAAGAATACTCTATATCAAACTTGAAACTCCTTTTCAAAACTGATCAAGGATGCTGCTTTTTCTGCTTCAAACTGAAGTTCGGAATTTTTCCCCACCTCAGTTAAAGTAATTTAAAAGCGACTGCTATTTTCTCTTATTCATTGTCTAATAAAAAAAATAAGAAAAAGTTTCAGACAAATTTAAAGTTATAAAATTAGAAGCGTAACAATTTGAGCAGAAAAGAAAATAAATCGACCAATATTTCCTAACTACTGTTCGCTCATGGTAGCTAGTGGTCTAGGTCGCGGACTCACGGCCGGCGGTTTTCGTCGAGTCATGGATTCGAGCTTTGATGCTACTAAAGACTTGTCGGAGCTTATGCACGTTTTATCTGTCGAAGCTCAAAGTCCTCCCGTTGGTGCAGAAGTTAGGAGACGGGGAGCCATCTCAGATATCGGCCTCGTATCTTGACCGTAAGTTCAAAATTACGAGGTCCGTCGCCAATAGTCCTCGCGTTGCTTTTAAGTGTGACGTTAATACAACCAAACCAATTACGGCAGCTGAAACTTACGCTCGCAGACGATTCCATTCCGTAAAAAGGTGATACGCTGAGATGGGCATTTCCGAAGACCTGTTTTAAGCGTTTATAGATATCACTGTTTGAAAGAAAGAAATGTCTGGAGCGGGACAAATGTCTGGAAATTTTAAATAAAAATGTCTGGAAAGGAAACTGTTGGAGTGGGACATTTTCTACAGGGATGTACCCACTTCCCTTAGGCTTTAAACACTAATCCAGAACATTTCGGAGACCGCAAAGGTTTTTCTATTCTTTTCTCAGGAATTGGTTTAAATAAAATAATTTTTTCTCTTATTGATAAAAAAATTTAAGCATGAAAAGATAATAATAGTTCATTTTCTTAAAATTTGGAACATCTATAATGGTATGATAAAAGAATTACCCTGAAGAGTGTATTTTAACTTCAAGAAAAAATCTTGCATGGGGGCATATGTCCCTTTCCCCCTCTCTGGGTACGCCACTTCTGGAGCAACACCAGAAGCCAATGGAGATAGGTTTAGTACTATGTACCTCAAGAACCACAGTTGTTCTATGGGATTCGGCTGTTTCATGTTTAGTAATTACTCGTAATACCCATCAAGAATAACCACTACCAACGGTGCAAATGGTTCGCAGAAAGTGCAAAATAATAAATGAGACGATATGTTACAGTCGAATAAAAATCACATTTTGTTTTTCAGATAAAAATAAGTTATTTACTCGTGTTTTTTACATCGTTGTCTCTTCCACATACTCAAATGTATCTGCATTCTCGTCGAGAAGTTTCCTTCCGTATCTTGGTTTTACTTTGCGAAGAGCAAAAAAGATAGACAAAAGAGCAGTAGAATTTTTTATCGACCGTGTGCGATACTTGGTGTAATTATCGCTCATTTGGCAGCATGGCTCCCTTTTGGCGAAGGTATTTGCAAGTTCAATGGTCCTAGTCGTGAAAGTCCTAATTTTACTAACTCTCAAGCGGAGTGAGTGAGTGAATGTAAAGTTTATTGGCGCAAGAGCCAGATGAGGCTATGCTGCGCCAAACAAGATTTAACTGTGGTCTAGATGTGTAAAAATTGAAGAAAAGACAAATATTGGTTGATAAGAAGGAGGGTCCAAAATAGAGAAGGATCACTAGGGTATCCCGGGAGTGCGTCCCCCGTGTTTACCAAAGACAGTAAACCCTATGGGAAAGAAAAAGATCACTAAGGTGCCTCGGGGTCATGATGCACGTACTTACCTGAAGAAGGCAAGTCCCTGAGGTCCCCTGATATAATCCCCAGGGGCAGGGTGCCCGGCTATACCCCCAGACGCTGGGTACCCATTTTAGTCGCCTTTTACGACATGCATGAGCTACAGTGAGACTATTCTGTCATCCCCGGTCACCACACGGGTCAACTCTCAAGCGGAATAGAATGGTTACTGCACGTTAATTGGAACTGATAAGTGGTGGAATGTAGAGTATGGTATGGCAGCTCGAGTGTCGTTCAGGATACTACATCGTGCTCAGAGTTACGAAATTTGTTGCAAAAAATAGAACCTAGCTCAAGAATGATGTTAATATTGAATCAGAGCGTTTAAAATCAAACTAAAATAAATTAGCTTAATAAATTGATGAGGATGACTCTTGAATCCATAGCTTGCATATTCTAAACTGTCCTAAAAATCCACTACAGGAATTTAAAGGCCAGATTACCAATAAGGAAAAAATACTCCTTGATGGAAACCAATCTCAAACCTGCAATCTTTCAGATAATTTGATTAGAATATTAAAATAGAAGTTTATTATGAATGTACATCAGCTTTGGAGATATACATTAAGATGTGCCTCATGACAATGTATAAATGCTAAAAAGAGGCCTTTACAGTGTGTGAAATTCCGTATTTTGAAAATAAAAGGTACCGATATGTAATCTGCGGTGTTCCTGAGACTATTGATCCTCATTTTTCTTTTCAGAGCTATTGAATTTAAAATTTCATAATATGTAGTCGTGGTATAAATGAAAATTACAAATAATCTTGATAAAATTTAGGTTCACAGTAAGTTTGTTCAGGACAGAGTGCCACTGGTATTTCACCATTTGCCATTTTTGATGTAACATGATTATTTGCTAAACCTCTGCATGGAGGAATTAACAAACGCGAACTATGTTTGGAGCTGAAGATCTCGTATTTTCAAGTCCGAGAAGGAATAAGGGATCTGTAATTAAGTAAAAACTAAAAGGAAACATTTAGAGAAGGTATTTGTTCGACGTCATTTTACTGTTAAAGTTACTTCATATACGTGATTAAATAAAAAGTCAATCTTTACAATTTCTTCTGGAAACGGGACCGCAGCGGTTCAGGTCGCGAGCTCGTGACTTATGTTCTTTGCGTTGAGTCGCATTTTCTAGTCCTGACTTCTCAAATGACTCGCCGTGTAGAGGGGCTGATGCAGTTAAATCTGTGGAGGTTGCAAGTCCTTAGTTGATGGGTTAAGGAAATTTTGGAAATGCAGGTACCAGATCAAATGCCATCCTCCTCACTTGACTTGACTGAGGTTCAAAATTACGAAATGTCTCTCAAATAACCTTCGCGTTGTTTCTAAGTACGGCTTTAATAAACCATCAAAACAACGAGAACGCGAATTCATTGTAGTTGAGTAAGAATATAAGTAAGCTATCGTGAAATCCTTTCACACTCATCAACGACTGATTCAGATCATTAATCTTTTGGTTATTGGGAACCTCACAAAAGAATAACTCTTTATTTCTCTGTGGTGCCTTCTGAAACTTCGTATGGTTGTATCAAATGGAGGTAGATTCCTCAGCAATTCGATGCGAATCTAGGAAAGTTAAATAAATTTTTTAACGAAGTTGTGGAAGAATACAGACTGATAAGTTCCATAAAAAGCAGAAGCTTCTGCATGTCGGATCGCTAGATTAAGTTATGGTTTCCTTGAAAAGTGGAGCCATCTTATGGCTGCCGCAATATTGCGGTGAGGCGCAATATAGCGGCTCCGAAACATTGTCTATATAAATCAGATGGCATAGTTTCCTAAAGAGCGTTCAATACGAGGAAATCCTGTCACTGGTTTGAATAGACAACGTTTTGGTGACGTCATTGATTGTAACAGTATGGTCGTTATATTATTACCGTTATCTAGCATCCGTAATATTGCGGACGTTAGATAAAGGTACCGGTTACTTAGACAACTATAGCTTTACGTATGCGAGATATTAAGCTGTTGATCCATTTTCTCGCTTATTAAGGACAGATAAAAACGGTAAAAGTCAATTTTACGTTCGAAGTCAACCTCAGATCCTTGCATTTAGTAATATAGTGGACAAAAACCGGAGGAAAAAATGTGGACATTTGGTAAATTACTTAGAGACCGACTGTCTGTTTCTGAAAGAAATTTAAAATCTGAATCCTAACTAAATGAATTAAATTGGGAAGTGTTTAAAAGCTTATTGAGGATGCTATCACTACTGTATTAAGAATCGAGGTAATTGAAAATTTTGAGTTTCGTATCTTGAATTCTATTTACAAATTACTGATGTACAAAATCGCATGGATGTCGTTTGATGACTATTCGGGATTTTTTTTTTCTTGTAGGGTAACTGCAGTCCAGTTTTTCCTTAATTAGTCATCAAGTAAATCATTTATCTCTTCTCCATTTTGACAGAATTCTAATACTCTTTAACGCAATTAAAATTAGAATGCAGAATTGACCTTGACATTTATACAGATGTCAAGGTCATTATATGCTTTGAAGATAAATCTTTTTTTTTTTTTTTTTTTGAAAATAATCTCATATCATTCAAATTAATCAAAACTAATTATTGTGAGGATGGATCGCATTAACTGATATAAAAATTTTTCTTCGTTTTGTCTCAAAAAGAATTGAGTAAAGATCTTTTAGCATTACATTGAGCTATTGTTTAACATTTCAGAAGAAAAAAATTGAAGACGTACCCCGCCTTTTTCTAATAAATATATGACTTCCACAGAGAGATGATATTTATGAACCACACCCATCGAGACCATCTATCTCTCTGGAGAGGAGGAGATGGTAGTTACAAGTATCAAGTGTTCTGATGACCGACCTTGTGTATGCATTCAACGCAAATAGAATTCGAGTTGAGTCTCCTGTACGAAGCAGAGGAAGTATCTTGCTCGAGAGTGGGTGTAACTTGTCTTAACCATTTAATTCACTAATTATAATTTAACAACAGTAACAGAATTTAGTAACAGAAAGTTCTTTAGATTAAATACGAAAGTAAAGTAACAGATTGAGAGATTTTTGGAATTTCGTAGTTTATTTTATTTTTATGAACTTCTTTAAGCCGGTTATGTTTAAATGTTAACTGGCAGTGATTGATTCGAAATAAATATTTCTGATTCATGCATTTTTCTCGTAATAACTCAATTTTACATAGTTCATAATTTAACATGTTACATCTCCATCTCATATATACAATGAATGCTGCCAGATATTCAGTGCAAATATACCAAATTTGTGTATTTGCACTGAATATCTGGCAGCATTCATAAACTAAAAATATTAATTTAATATTAAGGGTTAATTTAACAAAATCACTATTAATTTATTGAGTAGATAAAATGTTTTGATGTCATCATTTCAAAACATTTTATTTATCCAATTTATATAATTAGTAATGATATAGTTTAATCTAGAAAAATAATCCAGGTACCTTTATGTATAATGTAAAATCCCTTGGTCTCAGAACACCAAATACCTTGGTGTTACTTTGGATAAATCCCTCACTTTTAAACAACACATTACACTAAATCTAAACAAAAATTCCGAGATAACTCTCATCTCAAAAAATTTAAAGAAAGAAAGAGGAGATCTCAAAAAGATTTTATGCTAATCTTGAAACCATTGAGAACAAAGCTCTCCAAAAAATTGAAGAATATACATTAGACAATTGTATAAATAGACCAAGAAATATTTTGAGATACGTAATTAATTTTTCTCTAAATTACTACCACTATTTTTATTCAAATTTTTAAATCCTTCTTAGGACAATGCTCTCGACCGATAGGGTAGTTAGTTTTCCAGTTAGCTACTCAAAATCTCTGTTCAGAAAATTTTTCTCTCTTAGGTTCTTCACCAGCGCGAAAAACTGCTCTCTGATTGGTTAGCCACTTAAATTTCTCTCTTGACGCAAGACGTAACTCCAACCAATTGTAGAATTTCAATATTTTTTCCTAATTTCTTCCTTGTAATTTTTCGTAAAGGAATGTTTTTAATTTTCAATTTCTTAATTGTTTAGAGGCAAAGTATTTAAAATACTTTTTTCTCATTTAATTTAAATTCTCTAGACAAGTAACAGGTCGAAGCAACTTATTCACAGCTTGTCCATTGGAGATTAAAGGCCGAAAGAACTAAGATCTCCGTCAACCATCCAACCTATATACGTCATCGTTTATTTATTTAAAATAAATGAGCCCCATTGTTACTATCTTTTCAAACCATTTATACGTGGAAAAAAAATTATTTTATATTAATAATATGTTTTTGATGGTTTAAAAATGAGACGGAATTGCGCTCCTTTTGGCGTGGTATGTAAATTTGGAGTGTCGTTCTTGTCATTTGACCGAGGTACAAAATGACGAAGTCTGTCACCAATAACTCTTGTGTTGCTTCCAAGTGCGGCGTCAATAAGCAATCAACTAACATGGGATGCCCTGTTAGTTTTAAAAAAATCATCCCTCCAAACAAACAGGTTGCCATGGTAATATATTAGAAATGCAAAAAATGCTTGTGATGCCAAAAATTAATGGAAAAAGTAAAGTGTTCAATATACTTAAAATATATTACAAAATAATATCAACAATAATGGTTGTTACAAGATTCTAAATTTGGAAATGGATAACTACTATTTTATGAGCAATTTGAATAATGAATTATTTTAGTTTATAAACAGGAAAATATTTAATAAATAAATAAAGTTGCGGGAAATGTTTCAACGAAATATTCACTAAAATATTGCACAATTTTGTCACAGAACTACTTTTACAATTTATCTGTTAATGTTATTATATCATATGATTTGGCAAATTAAATTATTTTAGAAGTCAAACGGAAAATGGTACTGGCGACGTCCAGGATTAAATATTAGTACAATTTTTAAATTGCTAACTTATAAATTTTTCCTTTATCTTTCTATAGCTTTAAGTTTTGTAAAAAATTACTATTAAACAAAAAAAAACTAAGAATCATGAATATTTAAAAAAAACTATATATAACTTTATTTTATATATCTTTACGTAAACTCGATGTTTTTATAAGCAAAATGTAAGATTTTATATTAATATTTACAAATTTTTTTGTAAGGCGATCTCATGCAATATATATATATATATATATATATATATATATATATATGCTAACTTTATCATGTTGGGGAAAACTACTGCCTTCGTATAAATCCCTGAATCATCTCGTTTGTTAGAAGTTTTTGTTTTCCTTTTTCTGTTAGACTCACAACACGATTTAAAGCACCCAATCTACTTCGCATCTTTTTTTTTTTTTTTTTTTCTGTGTGAGAAATAGATTTTGACACATAGCTGGCACCTCACTCAGTATATCCTGTTACGTGACGTCAACGTAAGAATTCCGAGATCACGATGTATTTAAAGTTCTTCAACTTGTACGAGTTGTGGCTATAAAATAACGGGACTGGCACTGCAAAACATTTTATTTGGATGTCATGGATATTAACTTATTATCACCTTCAATATACATTCCTCTTCTATCCCTACAACGCTCTATGCGAATCTTTTATTGTTTAAAACAGTGTTGGAAGTTTTTTTCTGTCTGTTCCATCCGAACGCATGCCGCTTTCTCTTTCATAGCTTCAACGAACTCGAATCTTATTCCTTTTAATGCATATTTCACCTAAAAAAACAAATAGGTCACATGGTTCAAGATCCGGTGAATAAGGTGGATGGTGAAACACTGGGATACTGTACTTGGCTAGAAACTTCTTGACAGGTCTGTGCTCCCTCGTATTGCCCTGATGGAAAAATTTGCGGCTAGGATTCTTTGTCAATTCCTACAGTCTCAGCCATCATGTGAATATTTCATGATTTGTCAGATTAAATCCGATTACCGATTTTTTCGATACTGTCATCCGTTTTTGACGTAAAAGGGCGACCCGTGTGTGAATCCTCTTCATCTTCTCGACCCTCTTTCAAAACGCTTATATCTCTCAAAAACACGTCCTCGCGATAAACATTCATTGTCATACACTCCTTTCAATAAATTATAAGTTTCAGTAGAGGTTTTTCCGAGTTTCATGTGAAATATCACAACAATTCGTTATTCACTTATCATTTTTCTCGCGAAACAAATAGTAATTTCAATGCGAATGAAAACTTTGGGTATATGGATTTGTTTACAGAAGTGAGAGGCGCTGCATTCGGAAGAGAAGGTTTCACAATAAACAGCTATGGTCACTGGCTTTTGCGTACATCTCCTGTAGCAGCGTCGGTCTCGTTATGTAATTGCCACACCTCGTATTATGCTTTAAAGATTCCATCGTTATGAATCCATTATTTAACCAAACACAGTAGTATCTCCAAAAAAGGGACATGCCCCGGACCAGACATTTGGTCCCTTGAATAGAGGTGTTCCTTAATAACAGGTAAATACATTAAGGTCCCTGTTCAAAAGGGACCAACAGAATTATCCCTTAAATAGAGGTGTCCATTTGAGAAGTACTACTGTATGTTACTATAGCTCTCTATGGATAATTTTAAATATAATTTAATTACCTGAACAGAAAGCCTAGACAAGTATTTTTATTTGTTCCAAACGTTTCCTAAACTAGTAAATAATAGAAATTATTTCGAATTTGGTTCACGTCTCTTATTGAGATGTTTAGAAAAACAAGAAATACAAGGAATATAAAAAGACATTGAACCCGATGTTATCGGTTTGAACCAAAATCAGATAAGAAACTGCACGTGGACTAATGGCGACGGAACTCATAATTTTGAACCTAGGTCAGGATGACGAGAAAGGTGACATCCGAGTTTGACCTCGGTAATCTGGTTTCCACAAAACGGAAGGAGCTCCTCTGATAACAAATAAAATATATCGTATGGAGTTGCTGTCAATATTCAGATACAAAATATCTTGGAACATGTGTTAAGCTTGAAATATACTTCCATTGTTTTTCTATAAACACACATAATTTCCAATTAATGCAATTAAAAATAATCATAAATAGATATAATTGTTATAAATATTTAACAGGCTGTTTATCTAAGACGATTTGTTAGAAGTTTAATATTAAATAGTACAAGATGTCGAGAGAGAAAAAGAGTTTTATTTTTATTTAAATACAATAAATATAAGTAAATTTGTAACACTACTCCATTATTATCTGGTTCTTGTGTGCTGTAAATCTATTTGATATATCGAATATCAAGAAACAGGAAACAGTCTAAGACTAAGCGAGCGAAATTATTTATTATCAATGACTAGAAATAATTACACTCTTTTCGGGTCTCAATCGTAGCAAACCGATTGAATTATAGCTGAAGTTAAGTTATCTTACCGAGGCCTCTCAATTAAAATCGCCTGAGAGTCATTTATGATCATCACAAGTCACTAGTTGTCTCTTACACCGGATAGTAATATTCGTTACCTTCTATATCTGAATCACTTCGCTTTAATTCGAACTGCATCTAATCAACATAATCACGTTTTATATTGGTTGGGAAGAAATTGTTATTTTATGCAATCAATCTCAATAAAAGTCCCCAAGGTTAGTGAAGAGAAAATCGCGAATAGCCCAAAATCACAAATTATCATGTGGCCGCGGTAGCCTAGTGGCTAAGGCAAAGGATTAGTTGCCGGGGTTTTTCGTCGAGTTTGAGCCTTCATGCCACAAAAGACCCACCGTGTAGTAGAGGCTGATGTACGTTAAATCTGTCGAGACTCAAAGTCCTCCCATTGGCATGAGGTGGAAGTTAGGAGATGGAAATGCCTGCTCAGGTGTCGTCCTCGTCTCTTGATCGAGGTTCGAAATTATGAGGTTCGTCGCCAATAGCCCTCGTGTTGCTTCTAGTGCGACGTTAATAAAATCAAAGCACAAATTATCATTGTTATCTAACATAAAGTCAAAAAATACCACTGTTCATTTTTTGTTTTTCTATTCTATTTACAGAAGAAGCAATATTTTGACATTTGTCAATCTAGAACAATATTATTTAAAAAGGGATTATAGTTTTCATTGCTCCATAATCATTATAATCCACTCAATCAATCAATGAATCAATCTCATCACCTTATGATAGGTAAATGATTGATTTGAAGCCTATATGTTTTGCGATCAATTTTAGATCAATACTAGTCAAACTACGAATGAAATCAGTTTCACATTAGTTAAAAGAAAGATGAATAAGTAAATGCAAGAACTCTAAATATTTTCCATCGTGGTTTGGAAGCTAAAATTTATTTTACTATTTTATTTTTGTGATATAAATAATCAGATTTAGAGAATACTTACAGCTTAAATAAAACCGCGTAAAAAGATTATAAATTTTCATAAGTATTTTCAATCAATTTTTTTTATTTAAATTTGTGATTTTCAGAAACGAACAATACGAAAATTTTATTTTTATATATATTTATTTATTTTTAGTTCTTATAATTGGTTTTATAATTTAAAAAATAAAACATTTTAGAATTCTTTGGGTTTTCTCTACGAGCTAAGTTTTCATTAGGCGTTTAATCGACTTTTTGCGCTTTATTTCGACCGAGGTACCATGTGATCATAGTCGCGAACTCATGGCCATGTTGTTTTCGTCGAGTCGTAAATTCGAATTCCGAAACCTTCTACAGACTCTATGTAGTGAGGCTGATGCATGTTATATCCGTCGAGGCTCCAAGTCCTCCCGTTGGCGTGGCGGGAAAGTTTGGGGATGGAGGAGCCAAGTCACATGTCCTTGTCACTTGACCGTGGTTCAAAATTACCGTTATAAATAGCCCTCGTGTCGCTTCTAAGTGCGACGTTAATAAACAATCAAGGCCCGTGTGGTGACCGGGTAATGACAGAATAATCCCGCTGTAGCTCATGCATGTCGTAAGAGGCGACTAAAATGGGTACCCAGCGTCTAGGGGTATAGCCGGGCACCCTGCCCCTGGAACCTCGGGGTCTTGCCTTCTTTAGGTAAGTACGGGCATCATGACCCCTACGTACCCTAGTGATCTCTTTCTCTCCCATGGGGTTTACTGTCTTTGGTAAACACGGGTGACGCTCTCCCGGGAAACCCTAGCGATCCTTCTTTATTTTCGGCCCTCCTTCTTGTCAACCAATTTTTGTCTTTTTTTCAATTTTTACACGTCTAGACCACAGTTAAATCTTGTTTGGCGCAGCATAGTCACATCTAGCTCTTGCGCCTATAAACCATACATTCACTCACTCACAATAAACAGTCAATAAACCAATTTGCGCCTCATGAGTTTAATTTGAGGACTGAATGATTTTTTAAAAGGTCTTGATGAATCTAGGAACATATTTCAATATTAATTTCAATTGTTAAGAACTTTATGTAACCGGGACAGAGCGTTGACTTTTTATTCAATGACATGAAATAAATACCATTTAAACTATCTGAGAAAATTATTAATGCATTTAAATATGTAACACAAAAGTCAAGCAAAAATTATCTCAATAACCTTGACGTAATGTCACCTCTTTTCAGATTATAAACCTTGGTACCCATACAATGTCAGTACGTTATCTGTTTTCTGTCAAGCACAAAAGAATACAAAAGTGAAAATTGAAAATGAATATTTAAATATTTGTTTTTGAGGAGATAGTGCTATTGTGGGAAAGTACTTTTTAATCATTATCATCTCAATCAACGAGTACTTTAAACGTTGAATGCTAATTAAATAAAAAAAACTATTACTTTCGTTATAAAATGCTGATGTAGAGATCGCTTATTTATGTTGTTGTCCCATGCCAGTTTATTTAAATCATAATTAAATTGTCACTTTTTACAAGAAAAAAAAACTATCGATAAAATAGTTAGCAATACACCTACTTCCGAAGAAAGATTATGTCAGCAAAGCAACTCTCTCCTACTTTCGAATTCTGGTTCCACCTCTGTAATTACTGGCCATTCTTAATTTTTTATAACCATTCTTTTGCTCCATTTCACATGTGGACATTCCCTTCGACAACTGAAGCATATCTTACCATTAATTTGAATTAAAAAAAATATTTACGATGGATTTTCCAAGTTCAGTTATATATTTTTATATTTCGTTATCCTTGTGTGTATTGTGTAGAAAATTAAATTACGGAGTTTTGAAATCTTTTGTAATAAATAATTGCTATATAAAAAGATTTAATTGATCACCAACTGTGTGTGATAAAGACATTTATCTTACTCACACACACACAACCATTTACAAAATTTAAAAGATCAATAGCTACCTAACGAAACAAAGTATGCATATTCAGGTTCGAGGTAGATTAGTGGGGTTAAACAAGTTTTATGGTAGCAACCCTTTCCCAATGTACCTTGCAACACAATAAAAATGGATTTCTCTAAAATACTAGAGAGAATTAAAAATAGGAAAAACACAGAAAATGCTACATTTGAATCACTGAGAAATGTATCAAAAAGTGTGTTCGCGAAAGAATTCAACTCATATCCAAATCCCCAATTGTAGTACTTTCACACATAGTTTCATACTATATATATATAATTCTTACATTAACTTCCCAAACAGGGAAAGTTAGTCTCTCTTTTCATCTGGCTACCGAGGCAAAAAGACGCATGTTGTGACCACCGCTAATTTCACGATGCATACCCTTTCTCTCACTGAACGTAAAATAAATAAAGTTAAAATTGGAGGATTAGTTTTCATTCAGACATGAAGAGGTATATAAGAAACATATGTGAAAGTTAATAAAAAATTATCGAATAATAGCAATCATGAAAAATTAAAATATATTTGAAAACGACAAATCAGGTAAATTTGCTATACATTAAATGAAACTATTAGGTATTTATTTCTGTCTTGTTTTTCATTCAAATTCAATACATAAAATTAATAATATGTAATTAAAGTCTCTCTCTCACACACGCGCGCACGCGCGTGTGTGAGAGAGAGAGAAATAGAGAGTGCGTATTATATAATCTTCGAATATTTAGTTTAAGAATGATTTCCAGCTTACGAAAAATGTTTTGCAATATTTATGTCTCGAAAAAAATTAGCCGTATTTATCGAAACAATGATATTCAGTAGGTAAAGGAAAATTAAGTGCAGAATGATTTGATTAACCAAAAACAAGCATTCCCAAGTATCTATTTTAGCTTGACTCGAAGGTCCATTTGATATGATCAACTGGACTTTTGATTCTAAACCACGCTCAAATGAAAAAGTCGACATTCCGAATTGGCACCCCAATTCTAATCTTTCATTTAACTAAGCAGCCTTGGTGATATAATAGTCATGGTGATGCTCTTCGTGACAGGCGATAGTTAAGTAAAGCTACGTATTCGAGTCCTAATCCGACTAAGAAATTATCCTACAGAATAATTGAGTTTTCTAATTTGAGATGGTGTAGAGCAGGAATGGGCATTTGTTTTGGCTCGGAAGCATCTTTGCGGAAGAGGATGCCAGAGGCGGGACACACCTTTTAAAATGATTGCGTTTAATAGATAAATTTCAGAAAAGGTATAAATTGTACCATAAAAATAAATATATATAATTTAAATAAAATAGTGACAGTTTTATTCAATTTATTTTTTTGTGCAAATGCTATATAATCTATAGCAGCGAGCACATTTAAGGTATCCGTACACCTTCGGAGAAAAGTTTTTGAAATACATTGATATTTGCTATCAAAATATTTCTTAATGCTAAAATATAACCTAAAACTATGAAAAATACATTTAATAATATGTTTTTAATTAAAAAAAAATTTGGAGAGGAAAATATGGCGAAAATTGTATATAAATTGATTATCAGAATAACATTCATAACTCAAAAGTAAACAAAAATATTATTATTCTGTAAGTTTTATCTTATTCATCATAACACTTTTGGGGCTGGTTCTATTTTCATGATAAAAATAGTATTACTAGAATTTTTATTGCGTTTTGAGTCAAATAACAAGGAAAAATCAAAAAAAAAAAAAAAGTTATAACAACGTATGATTTACACCTTTGTTACTAAAAACGTATCAATTTTACAACCATAAAAGTAGTAGGGGTTCTTAAAAACTATATAAGGAAGATACTTGCAAAATTTAAATTAATTTGGTTCATAGTACTTTCTGATATCTTCGTTGCCATATGTGAATATGTCGAGGTAACTCATTTTTAGAAAAATCAAAATCAAACTTTCAAATGCAATTGCAAATTAGCTACCGAGTAAAATTCAAATCCCTGTAACTCAAGTTCTGAATAAGTTATAAGCAAAATACAAACACTATAAGAAAGAAAAACGTTTACATTTTAAACTGACATTAAAATTAGAAAATCGAAAATTTTGACAAAAAAATGGCATTTAAATGGTGTACGGATACTTTAATTTAATTAGTATCCGTACATAGGTGTACGTAGGTGTATCCGTACATAGGTGTACGGATACTAATGTACCTTATCACACTTTTCTACGATTTTATTTAAATGGTGAGTAAAATTGCTTGTTGAGATTCTCCTCACAACCTGCAAACAACCTCTGTCAAAGAGTATCTGTACTTACAGTAGTTGATCTTCAAGGAAGAAAATTTTTGTTCGCATATTTATGCAGACTCAAATATAGAGAGCTTTTTCCCATCAAATTTCTTCACACACTAAAGTTTTTTAGATGACAAAAATATGTAAAAGGCAACTAATGTCACAGCATTAAATATTTCTTCCACAGTGTGATCTGACTGCATATCAACAAGTTCGAGATGCAGTTCCTCAAGTGCAGTGTCAATATCAGCATTGATGGGATAAAAATGGGAAACGAATCAGGCTTAATTTTCGTACAGTCCTGAAATCTTCTAGTGATCTCGTCTTCTGAACTCTACAGATGACACCTAACTCATAGTAGAAACACTTTCAAGCATTTTCTGTTTTCCTAACAAAGGAGGAAACGATAATAATTGCTTTTTCCTTCTTGCCTTGCAAATAGACCTCTTTCTGCTTTGAATGGTTTTATACTCGGGAAGGATATCTGAGTTCTATGTGGATTTTTCTATCTTGGCGGGCGGCAAAAAAAAAAAAAAAAAAAAAAAAAAAAAAACTAGTTGCGGTTCGCATGTTGCTATTTGTCTACCTCTGGCGTAAGGCAAATGTGTCAAATTCATTTCTATCCACGGGGTAGTCTCTAAAAAGTAAAAGTAACGCTGAGAGTATTATGTTTAGTTAGGGTTGTAATTTTTCTTGTCCTAATTTAATTACTTAGAATGAGTAACACATCGATCAATAACTCCCGAGACTAACCCAGAGATGGCGCTCGTAGTAAACCAGTAACCAGGTCTTTCTCGAGTACTAACCTTTGCTTGAAACGTGTCAAAATTTTAAGTCGATCGGACCAGGAAAAAGGTTTTTTGAAGTGAGGTGAAAAAGGTTTTTTCCAAGTGGGTGCCGCGATTGCTTTCGATGGAACAAAAACAGCAACGAGTCGATGATTCAGAAAGCTGTTTATCGCTATTTACTCGCAACAAAAAATGTTTCTTGCGAAAAAAAAAAAAAAAAAAGAAAAAGAAAAGAAAAAAAAAAGAAAAGAAAAAGAAAAAAAAGAAAAGAAAAGGAAAAAAAAAAATTTGGGGAAAAAAAAAAGATTTGGAAAAGCATTGGAACGATTGTATCACCCTAAAAGGTGATTAACAAAAGGTGTTATGTTGATGAATAAAAAAAAAATTTGCAAAAAAAATGTTGTTTTCAATGTTAGACTCGGGAGTTATTGATCGATGTGTTATTGTTGTTTGTGATTTGTATCATAGCGCTTTCGCATTTTGTGGTGACGTTTTATGTTACATAATTTCGGTACACTAATATCCTTATTACATATCAAACAGAATACTTTACCTTTCAAGTCACAGCAAAAATACTCCGATTCCCACTTTTCTTGAAAATATCTATATTTGTGCTGATTTTTTTGTTTAGTTTTACTGACATCCCTATGCGCTAAATACATATTGAATGCAAAGGCCTAAAACGGATGAATTATCGTTAATATACACAATATATATATATAATGAAAAATATTAGTAAAAATTAATATCTTAACTTACTAGGCAGAGATTAACTGAACAAATAAAAAAGCGTAAACTTACCGTTCCAGTTCTCCTAAAGCGGAATATTTAATATCAGGCACACCACGTAACCAAGAAAATAAAAGACTGGTGACATTGTTTTATAATCGACTGCTGAAATATTTGCTGCCATGGATGGGGGAAATGTAGAGTCGATTCAACACGACAAGTGATAGTTCAATGGCGAATGTTGCGGTTAGTTTATCGGTAAATTTATAGAATTAGAAATTTTGAGAATCGAGCTAGTGTATTTTTAATAATGTTTCTTACTTACTGTTGTTTATGGTCGTGGACTCGAGGCCGATGTTGCTTGCGTCGAGACGGGGATTCGGGCACAAATGCCACTGAAGACCCGCCTTGTAGTGGGGTTGATGCACGTTAAGTTTGGTCGAGGCTCCAAATCCTTCTGTTAGCGTTAAATAGAAGCTTAGAGAGGGATGCGCCAACTCACAGATGTCGTCTTTGTCATTTGACCGAAGTTTAAAATTACGAGATTTGTCGTCAATAGCCCAAGCGTTCCATCTTCGTGTGACGTTCCTATACAATCACAATCACAACGGACCATAAAAATATTTGTTGTGAGCGAGATGTGTCCCACGAGTTGGACATGCCTGGTGCAAGGGGGATGGATAAAAGTAAGGCATCAATTCAGGTGCCGCCTTCGTCACTTGATTGAGATTCAAACATAATTAGACACGTCGCAAACAACCAAGCCTCTGTGAAGCAGTAATTGACATTTTTTTATTTACCAAATTAATTTTTGGGTGTATATGTAACGTGCATTTCCCTTTAACTCTGGGGATACTTTACTACTACGTTTGACAAAGAACCTCGCCTAGTGAAAATACCGAGATTTATATTAATGAGCTGTATAAGATGAAGAGGAGATTTGGGATTGGTTGGATTGGCTTGTCGTATTGAGAAGTAACACGAGGGCTATTAGCGACTGACCTCGTGATTTTGAATCTTGGTCAAGTGATGAGGACGACACCTGAGATGGCGCCCCATCTCCTAACTTCCATACCAACGCGAGGACTTTGAGCCTCAACAGATTTAATGTGCACTAGCCCGGCTACTCGGTGGGTCTTCAGCGACAAAAAGGCTCGAACCCACGATTCGACTTAAGCCGCCGGCCTCGAGTCCACGACCATGACCACTAGGCTACCATAGCTACAAAATGAAGAGGAGAAAAAAGAGGATATATTGAAGAGATAACAGAGATTCATAGAAACACTACATTGTTTCGAGCAGTTAGAAGTTTACTGTATAGAGCCAACCAGATAAATGTAATTCTCCATTAAAATATTTAGTTAAGGACGCAATTAGTTAACAGCTCCTCTTCAGTAATTTATTTTGTTATTGCTTGTTCAAAGCTTGAATAAAGTGGTTAAAGATTTTTGGCTGATTATTTTTGGTAACATTAATCACGTTGGGGATAATTTGTTACACATGCTTTTAGCCCTTTTTTTGAACTCAAAGGCTGAATCAATATACCCACAGATTTTGAGCTATAGTCATTTAAAAAGGCTACACCTCAGCTGAATTCTCTCTTTTTAAATTAACACTATACAATTGTGAAGACACGGACTCGGCATTATGTTTATAGTCAGTTACTTTATAATAGACACCTCGAGGTCACAGATTTTTCCTCCATTGCCGTCAGTAACTATGGCAACAACAGTTGAGAATAGACATCACTTTTTTTTTCCAACTCATTTTATTTTCGTAAACAGATTTCTAATGAAAACGAAATTTTGGAATTTCAATGACATCGTTGGTTTTTTTTTTCTGCATCAGTAAAATATTTGTTAAAGAGCTGTAAAACATTTTATAAATATTGTTAGCCTGCAATTAAAAACATTTAATTCTCGTACACCTCTATATAACGAAACTAAACAACTCTTTGGAACATTTTAAATGAAACAAATTTTGTATACGCATAGGTATTATATTAATATTATATAAGGATATGTTTTAATAATTAATATACTTTTATTTTCAAAAAAAATTATCATTTTGAAAAAAAGAAATACGTTATTCACAGAGACTTGAAATAGACTTTACATTTAACATAAAGCACGTTCAAACGCAAAGGAATTCAGACCTCAACTGAAGTGTTGACAACGAATGCAGTGGGAATGGTATATATTAAGAGGATGGAGGAGAAACGAAAATGATTAACCTTGACTCGCTTATCCTAAAGTAACAGACTATAATGTGAATCTATCCCATTATGCGCACGACTATTTTCATTTGGGCTTACACGGGGCAGAACTTTCGATTCCAATTTTTTTCTTCCAGTTGCTACACCTTGCTCTTTACGACGGTCCATTTCAAAGCAAAAGTGCAACAAGTGGTGATAGACTAAAAAAATATTTTCTTCATTATCCATAAGTGCGTTCTCAAAAACCACTTTTGCAGGATTATTAACAAAATAAAAGATTTGATTTCATTCATTGTTTATTAACGTCGCACTTAGAAGAAACACGAGGGCTATTGGTAACTGACCTCGTAATTTTGAACCTCAGACAAGTGACGACTAAAATACCAGAGCTGGAACCTCCATCTCCAAGCTTTCATACCACTCCAACGGGAAGATTTAGAACCTCGATCAGACTTTACATGCATCAGCCTCGCTATACGGTGCGTTTTTGGTGGTATCATGGCTCCAATACACAACTCGAGGAAAAGAACGCCGGCAACGAATGCGTGACAATGACCACTAGGCTACCGCAACCACGATAAATTAAAAGAATCGTTTAGATTGTATAAAATACCTTTGCCCCATTTCTCACACATTTATAAGAAACATATTTATACTTTCTGGAATATCTTGATTTCCGCAAATTCGTCCTATCCCATTTAAATTTATTAAATACCCTTTCCTGAATTCTTACATAAAGCTACAACTTCTATTGTTAAAATATTCAGTGAGTAAAATGTTCTTTATACAATACGGGATGAGGCTATTAAATAATGAGACTGACGCTGCTACAGAAGAAATACGCATGCGCCAAACACCAGCGATCAACAGCTGTTTAGCGTGAGGCCTTCTCTTTTCGAATGCAGTGATTCTCGCTTCTGTAAACAAATCCGCATAGCCGTAGCAATCGTTCGCATTTGAGTTATTTTTTGTGTCGCCGGAAAAATAATAAGTGAGCAGCGAAATGTTTTGAAATTTCACATGAAACTCGGATAAACTTATAACTTATTGAAAGAAGTGTATGGTAATGAATGTTTATCGCGCGTGTACGTGTGTTTTGAGGTATTTCAGTGGTTTAAGATGGTCAAGAGGGCGTTGGAGATTATTCACACCCGGGTCGCCCTTCCACGTCAAAAACGGATGAGAATATATATATATATATATATATATCTGATTCGATCCGACTGTCGGTTAAGCATTCGTGTAATTGCTGAGACTATAGGAATTGACAAAGAATCAGTTCGGCAAATTTTTCCACCAAAAAAAGGCGCTGGCTCATTCCATATTGTCTGTCAAAAGGTTTCTAGCCCAACATCCCATTGTTAGACTATCCGCCTTATTCTCCGGATATTGAGCCATGCTACTTCTGTCTGTTTCCTTAGGTGAAATCTGCATCAAGAGGAACATATTTTGATTCCGTTGAATTGTGAAAGAGAAAGCATGAAGGAGCAGACAGAAGACTTCCAGCACTGTTTCGAGCAGTGGAAGATTCGAATGGAGCGTTGTGGGGTTAAAGGAGGGGTGTATATTGAAGATGACAATAAGTAAATATGTCTGATATCAAAGTAAAATGGTTTTTTTACAGCGTCAGTCGCGTTATTTTGTAGCCACACCTCGTAATTAACTACTGCCAGATTTGAGGAAACATCTTGAAGAACTGGTTTACGCGAAATGTAATTAGAAAAATTGAACATAAATGCAAAGACATATTATTAAGTAGGACGGCGAGATTTAGATTTAATAGATGCAAGATACATATTAAATCTATACACAAATATTTACAAACTCTTGATAAGCTAAGTTTTACTACGCTGATAGCATATGAAATGAATGATCTCAAAAAGTTTTTTAATAATATGTTTTGTAATCCAATTACACTTATCTTATTTATAGGGCAATAAATACTTCAAAAAGAAAACAACAATAGCATATATTTTATGTTCTATAATTAATTCGCGTTGGGGTCCTTTCGAAAATCTAATTTATATGTTCTAAGGTTAATAAATTTATAAACTTTATGCGTATGCTATAGATTATTATAATCGAGGGATATCGTTAAAGTATAATCAATACTAAGAAATAACCGAGATATGTGGATGAAAATATCTTTGCACATTTATTGATCCTTATGCACGTAATCTTGTAGATTATAGCTATTAATGTTGTTTTATTTTATTTCAGGAAGCCGTAGATTCAAGTAACCCGCAGTATCGTAAAGTTTTAATTTTTCTAAAAATAATCGAGATAGAAACTTTATTTTTTTAATTCATTATTCTAAAGACTTCTCTATATAGTCACCATCCAGAGTTATACATCTCTCTCACTGTTTTTCGACCTTTCGAAGCCCGCTATTGTAGAACTCAGTGGATTGAATTCTAACTTCCCCACATATTGCGGGTTGCTTCAATCTACGGCTTCCTGAAAGGAGACAAATCAACACGAATAGCTGTAATGTACAACATTATGTACATTTGGATAAATTAATATCAGAATATATTTCATCTTGATATCTCGGTTACTTCTTAACTATAACTAAACCTTAACGCTCCCGTGTACCAGCCATTTGGATTTCGTGGACGTAATGCTAACTTTATAGAATTTCGACTTTCATTTTCACGTCTTTACTATTTGAACTATTTGAATACAATAAAGTGCATCCGAAATAGCAAAAAATAATAAAGGCTTCTGTGGAATTACTTTTTTTCCACCGATTTTTTAAAATATTTGTACCGTTATTTTAATAATTCGTTTTGATAATTTTCCGATAGTTAAAAAATATTTTAAAATAATTTTAAAAGTCGGAGGGAAAAAGTAACCCCTTAGAAGAATTTCATTATTGTTTGCCTTTTCAGATGCATTTTATTAAATTCAAATAGATTAAATAGTAAAGATTTGAGAGCAAATGTGGAAATTCCATAGGATTAACGTTACATCCATGAAATCAAAATGGCGGGTAGACATAAGCTTTAAGGCTCCCGTCTACCCGCCATTTTGATTTCGTGAACGTAATGTTAATCTTATGGAATTTTGACTTTAATTCTCGCATCTTTGCTATTTGATCTATTTGATTGCAATAAAGTGCACTTGAAAGAGCAAAAAATAATGAATGCTTCTCTAGAATTACTTTCTTCCTAAGATTTTTAAAAATATTTTTATTCTTATTTTAATGATTCGTTTTTTAGTTTTCCGGTCTTTAAAGAATATTTTGAAACATTTTTAAAAATCGGATTAAAAAAGTAATTCCGCATAAGCCTTCATTATTTTTTGCTCTTTCAGATGCACTTTATTGCATTTAAATAGATCAAATAGTAAAGATGGAAGAATTGAAGTCGAAATTCCATAGGATTAACATTAAGCTGACGAAATCAAAATGGCGAGTAGACGGGAGCCTTAATGATACTCCTATGTAAATAAATACATTTTCTAAATGGATTACGAATGTATGAGAAATGATCCAACATATTAAAAATAAGCACAATGTATTTTCATGTATTTTTTAATATCATAAATATAACCACTATAATCATAATCACATTAATTGTTTGCTTTATAATAAACAGAATCGAGATGCTCATTCTTTTAACATGCTATTCCACCACCTTTACAAAAGCGAAATAGAACCACATTTAATTCATTAGCAGTCTATGTAAACAATTATTAATTACTTCATGGCCTGTAACGTTTTATTTTCTATTATGCTCCGCAATCAACCGGCGTAATTGTAAGTCCTGTAACGAAACACTTCGTTATCACTGGTCAGTTGATATATTTCTGAAACCTCTGCAAACAGTGTTAGCGGCCTTAAAAGAAAACAAAAGATATAACTCTTTATAATGAAGGGGGAAAAAAAAGACGTCTCTTTGCATAAACTAACCTACTCCTGTTTTCATTGTTAGGTTAACAATTGCCAATGCGAAAGGGAAAGCTTAGTCGCCGGAACTTGGCTGTCTTAGCCCTGAAAAGGAAGATAAGATTTAATAGGGCATTTTTAGCGGGAAAATTCATTATTTTGTTTATTACTTCTTCTCTCTGTTTTATCTGTGTTGTTTGTAGGGCTGAATTCAGAAGCGGTTTCAACGTGCTCCGAATTTATGATACGAACCTTTTTTTTCCGGCATTTTCTGACTGTTGTAAGAGAACGTTTGAATGGAAAATCATAAAGTGTTGTTAGTTTGTCGGTATGACATATTTATAGTTGTAAGCAAAAAATTACAAAATTTACAGATGTAGGTAATTTTATTTAAAACATGCAGCCACTGACCGCAGGTTTGGAATAACTTAAATAGTCCTTGTTACCTACTTTGAGCCGTAAACACATTTTCTTCTCCTTCAACATAACTTGCATAACTAATTAGTATACTACTTGGAACTCTACGTTATTAGTGACTCGGAATGGAACCTTTCATTTACATGGTTCTATTTAAGAATCTTTATAACTTGTATTATATAATCATTAGTTTGAAGTACCTATATATATAAAAAAATCTCTTTTAATGTAATGGAATTGAAATGGCGCTCATTAAAAAAAAAATGCATTTGATGCAAAAGTTGTAAAACAAGATGTCAGTAAATGATTCAGAAATTTAGACTAAATTTTTAAAAACAAAATATTGAAACTTTTTTTTACCAATGCATGTAAATAATGTGCGTTTCCAGTCACTTCATTACTTGTGCTATTCTGATATCATATACATCACAAACAATTGCCTGTAAGAAAATATCGTCTGCATTGAATTAGGATTATTTATAAATGTTCATATATGTAAGTAATAGTAATAGTAATAATAATAAATAAATAATATTCTGTCTCATTATCATACACTGAAAGGCTTTTAAAACTGAAAAAAAAAATTATTTATAGCGTTTTACATTTTCAGTGCTTTTAATAAGAATAATATTAAAAGTTTTGCAAAGAGCAGATTTAGCCACCCAAGTTGCACATTTTTATAATTATTATTAAATTGCTAAATTAAACATAAGAATTAAAGTAAACGATGAAATATCGAGAAATGGAGAATACTAAACTTTTCCGATATTCATATTAAGGGAGACGATACATTATTAAATTGAATATATTCAAGCTAAATGTAATTAAAATTAAAACAAATGATAAACTATTAAATTGAATATATTTAAGATAAATGTAATTAAAATTAAAACAAACGATAAATTATTAAATTGAATGTTATATCAGCTACATGTAATTAAAATTAAAGCAAACGGTAAATCATTAAATTGAACATATTTAAGCTAAATGTAATTAAAATTGAAGCAAATGTTATAAAAATTGAAATACGATCTGGTGCGCCACAAATAATCCACCTAAAACAATAGCTCCTTAAGTGGTTAATAATGTCTCTATTTATATAGTTCCATGTAATATATGAGTTATCATACATTAAATGATTTAATAATTATTATTATTAGGTGACGATTATTTTATTGAATATTAATTTTTATCTTACATGCCACGATAAAAATATTTCTTTCTTAAGTCAGCATTTTTTACTTATATGTGCTGCATAAAATATTTAACTGAGAAACTGTTTGAAAAAATGATGGAAAAAAAAAACTATATAATCAATTTTTTATCTCAGAATTTCAAATGCTTCCTAATAAAAAAAATGCCATAATATGATTCGAAAAAAATTATATAATTTTAAATTAAATCACATTTTATTTTCATGTAAATCCTAACTTACTTTCACGGTATAGATAGATTCCATTCGTTTTCCGACTACAGCAAATAAAAACATTTTAAGAGCGTCAATAATTGCATAGTTTAATATTTTCCTTTTCAAATTATAATTCATTTTAACGTCTCGGTGAATTGTCGCTTTATGCAGAGGTTATGAATGGGCGTAATACTATGAATTGCACACCAGGAAATAATTATACGGAAACCGGGAAAAGAGTTACCATGTTTGAATTCAATGCGTTTTTTCTTCCGCGTTATTCCATTTGCGTTGAGTTTTTACTTTTGTGATGTTAATAAAATTAATTTTGCGTCTAATTATATTCCAATTCCTTCTTCGTTGATTACTTGGCTCGGAAATTTTGCAGAGAGAGAGAGAGAGAGAGCGAATAACTTGTATATTTTGCTTTTGAGTATCAAATAATTTAATTGTTGTAATTGTGCTAATTACAGAATTGAAAATAAAACAAGTAATATAAAAAAAATTAAAGTCAATTCTTACTTAGGTCAACAAAGAAATTTTTTATTTTAGTTACTTTTTATTAAATAATTACAATTAATATAAATATGTATATACATAGGACAGAATCATAATAATAAGCGGCAAAAGAAATTTTTTTCCAGCGATCTACACGCTTCGTCCCTGACAGTATTTATTCCTAAATTTATATCCTGCTAAAAATTTTTTTTTCTCCCATATAAAACTAAAATTCATTATTTGAAAATCAAATAAAAAAATTTATGCTTCGACGAGAGCAAAACAAATGACATAGCAGAAGCATTGGCTTGTTTCATCCGGTAAATTAAATGGTTGAAATGTAGTTTAGCCCAACCACCCTCTGCGACTGGAATTATTTGGTGGTATTTTGCCAAAATTGGCTACCTTGGTTCGCTCCGCGGACTTAACGTTCAGCCAAAAAAAAAAAAAAAAAAAAAAAAAAAAAATTGCTAAGTTTGGCAATTTTTGAAATCGCGCCAAGTGGTTGGGATATACTACATTTTCACCAATTACATTTAGTTAATGAATTAATATTTGAAAAAACTGTATTAACATCGAGGGTCATCCACTATAAGGTAAAAAAAAATGTATTTGAACTTGAGTGGATGAATAAAAAGTATTTTATCAACGATTGAACATTTGAAAAATATATATTCATATATATAGGGAGAGAGTGAACTAATAGTAGAAATTTAATAATAATAAAATACTTTGTGAAGATATGCTGTGGTTTTTACAAAATATAATGTGTATAAAACTAAAATATAAAATATAAAACAAAATATAAAATATAAAACAAAGTATAAAATATAAAACTAAAATATAATACTAAATATAAAATATAAAACTAAAATATAAAATATAAAATTAAAATATAAAATATAAAACAAAATATAAAATATAAAACTAAAATATAAGATATAAAACAAAATATATAATATAAAACTAAAATACAAAGTGTTTTAAAAATACGTTTTTTTTTTTGAAAAAAATGTAATTTATTCCACTTACATATTATATTCTTGCGATTATAGTTTAATAATTGAATCAAAATTACAACGGTGATGTAAAAAATTGTGTGGAAGCACAAGATATTCAGAACATTTTGAAACAAGCCGAATGCAATTTTTTTTGATACTTAGAACCCAAAATAGTTGGCTTTCCAAATGCAAATAAAAATTAAAAGGTTGTCTTTAAAAAACAAACTTTTTTCAGAAAGTGATATTTTGATATTATCTCCAGAATAATCTTAATGTCAATGAATATATAGTTAAAACATCAGGATAAGTAATGTATATTATCATTCTATAAAAATTCTACCCAAAATTTCATGTTCGCCTTCACATATGGAGTCTCTATAAAAGGTAAGAATGCTCGTTTTTTACGATATAGGAGCCTTCAAGCTCCCGTCTACCCGCCATTTTGATTTCGTGGACTTAATGTTAATCTTATGGAATTTCGACTTTAATTCTCACACCCTTACTATCTGATCTATTTGAATGCAATAAAATGCATCCGAAAGAGCAAAAAATAATGAAGGTTTCTGTGGAATTACTTTCTTCCTCCGATTGTTAAAAATATTTTTATTCTTACTTTAATTATTCATTTTTGAGTTTTCCGGTCTTTAAAAAATATTTTCAAATATTTTTAAGAATCGGAGGAAAAAAGTGATTAACATTAATCTGACGAAATCAAAATGGAGGCTAGACGGGAGCCTTAAAGTTCCCATCTACCCGTCATTTTGATTTCGTGCAAGTTATGTTAATCCTACGGAATTTCAACTTTAATTCTCACATCTTTACTATTTGATCTATTTGAATGCAATAAAGTGCATCTGAAACAGTAAAAAAAAAAAAAAAATGAATGCTTCTGTGGAATTCTTTTCCCCCTCCGATTTTCAAAAATATTTTTACCCCAATTTTAATGATTCGTTTGTGAATTTTCCGGTCTTTAAAAATTCTGGTACTCTCTCCTCAAAACCTACTTCATCCATAGTCTTAAAATTTTATACTTAATAAAATGAGATTATTTCCTAAACAGCGATCTTAATTTTTTCTAACAAGCATTTACAAGTTTTAAGTGTTACACAATATTTATATTATAAATTGTGAGAAATTTGAATTATAAAACTTAAAATTTTTAACGTCTTATGAACTTTTATTTTTGAAATTACACTGCTGGCCATTAAAATTGTAACACTATTAAAGGAAAGCAAACACAAGGAAGATATTTATTGTACTTAAAAAGTAGGACATGAAGACAAAATGATTAAATGATCGAGGGTTTACAGGGGTGCGAAATTATCAGAAACAGCTGCCACTCCTGGCAGCTAAAACGGCCATTTTCCGGTTAGGCAGGGAGTCGAACTGGGCTTGGATGACAGAAATGGGCGACTCATTCTATGCTGCTTCAAGTCCGTGCCACACTTCACTAACCGTATTAGCTGGAGAGGGGTGGCAGGCTAAGCAACTCATGGTTTCAATGGGTGACAGATCTGGAGATCGTGTAGGCCAAAGCAACATTCGAATACCCTATATATCTAGGAAGGTCAGAACACGACGTGCAACATATGGTCTTGCATTATCTTGATGGGAGATGGCGTTTGGTAGACATTTCTTCTTATTATTTGAGACATAACACGATATTCTGAGCAAACAAACACCTTACAAAACGCTTTCGGATAGAGAAATCCACTGCACAATTTTTCTTTCATGCAGTGCTTCAGATGTCGTTTCTCCTTCTTGCGCCGCTTAAATGCGCTCAAATACTAATCATTTGCATATCCCATTCTCTTCTTCCTTTTATGTGATTTTGACGTTTGTGAAATCATTCCTTCCCGGTGTTTCAATTTTAATGGGCAGCATTGTATAATTATGTTCAATGTATAAAATGCTATGTTTATAAGTTCCATGCAATTTTTTAAAGTCACAAATGTGGTACAGTCTCAGCAAGAATCATACTTTAAGGTAAGTACATGATTAACAAATAAATAAACACAATCGTACTGATCATTAATTATTTTTTTTATTTGCAAATGTGACTTTCTTTGCATAAAAGGATACATAAGTATGTAGATATCTTAATGTTACAATATGATATCTACATTGCTTTCAATTTTAAAATGTAAAGATTATTTATACTGCATAAATTAATCTTCTTTTTTTTTTTTTTTTTTTTTTGTATTAAATTTTTTTTATTTTAAAAAATTTAAATATTTTTTTTTTTTTTTTTTAAATATCAAATGCCAAATATTTTATTTTTTACCTTTATACTTTACTGAAAATAAATATTGACTAATTTAACACATGGAAATTCTTATGTTTTTAATGAGTACAAATTCCGTATTCAATGTATTGAAATTTTGCACATAATAAGGAAAAAAAGCATACCAAAAATTTATTTTAACACCTGAAAGAAACATTTATTTTAAAATAATTTTTATTTATCAAACTGTAATATTGGTATTTTTTTGTTTCTTTTTCGTATTTGAGAAGATTTGTTTTTCGATTCTTGAATCACATTCCGTTTTATCCTATTAAATAGCATAACATAATTCAAATTTAATAGAATGTTAATGTGTGTTGAATCTCAAAATCCTTCAATTTTAAATCTTAATTAAAATATAGTTTTTAAATTTAAAATTTAATTAAATATTAGTTACTTTAAAACTGCTTTTTTAGCTATCGAAAAAACTTATTTCTTATTTTAAATTTCTTTATAAATGCAATTGAATTGAATTTAGATATTAAATTTTTATTTAAAATTAAAATATAGCATAATTTCTGTTGGAGAAAACCTTAAAATCAGAAGTAACTAAATGCGGTAAAAACATTGGTCATTGTAATGTTTCATTACCATATGATAAAAGAAGAAATTCTAATACCTCCTTTTCAAAACAAAATTCTGAAATTATTTGCGCTTTGGTATCTTTCAACCTTATTTTATTGTATGCGCTCATTTGTAGGTATTAGATCAAATATTTGACATAGAAAACAACGTTGGACTATTCAATTTGCAGAGCACTCCCCCTTCTGATATCTTTTGCAAAATGCGAAGACCTCCTTTCTAAGGACCCATTCTGTGCGTGTTGAAACCATTCTTTTGTCGAATGTCCTTAGAAAAATTAAACTTCTGTCTTCTTCTGCATATGCTTCTTTTGATTCCAGTGGTCGAATGGAATTATACTAATTTGACAGACCTATTTTGGCGTCCTAGTTCTTTTTCCAGAGACCCTTGCACCTCCAAAATGATAATAATGTACCATTAAAGTAGCAAATAGCAGCAATACGTCACTTTAAAGTGTGTTTCAAATGACATGTAGGTGTTTCCTTCGCAAATTGGACCTGTTTCTTCTGTTTTCCTCTAGCTCGTTGTAATTTTGACGGATGATAGCTATTTGCACATTGACTCGCTGACCGTTTCATGCTTCAGGGAATCTTTTTGGATCCCAAAGATATTCTGATGTCCATTTCCAGAACTGTATTTATATTTTTCATAGGTGTATTAGATATATTAGGAAAAGGATGCCAGATTGTATATTGGGAATTTCAAATCTGTATATTGATACGAAGAGGTTAAAAAACTCTCTGAGTATTGGTGTGGATGTATGATGGTTTATTACGATATTAATGTTGTGATATATTGGTGGTAAACATACTTTGCAGCAATAGAATTTGGTCTAATGTAACATAAAAAAGTAATTGCATATCATTACATCTTGGGTTATTTGAAATATATCTGAAAAGGGAAAAAATGTACATGTCGTGAAAAAATAAGTTTTATGCAGCTGATAAATAAGTAATTAGGCTCTCAGTTGAAATTCTAAAGCTTTAATTAAGTTATAGATATATCCCTCCTTTTTATTGATAAACTACATGTTATGAGCCGTTTGAAATAAAACCACTTTCCATTTTTTGATAATAATGTTAATTATAACAATACCAGGAATTACTTTGATTTAATTTCTATCTATAATTTGAGTTATAAAATAAATGCATTTTATTTCTGTAGAGATAAAAATTAATTTGAAGTTCGGAAGTAATTAGGGCCTTTTTATTTTAAAAGGAATTTCCAAATTATATGTTTAGCTTCATCTATTGTGTGATGATCTAATATGTAAAGTAATATTACGTTACGGAGTACGAATAAAAATTAAATATGTTTTATATGGCATAATAATTATATATATGAATATATTACCTTTTGTTATGTAACATTTTTCTGATTGTCTTTCAAACAATACTTACTCTTTTGTGTTCGTTTTTTTGTCCTTTCTTTTCATATTTATTTTTCTGATTTTTTTTTTATTCTAAAAACTTATTTAGTTTTGTAACTTTTTCTGATAACTCGCTTTTTTAAATCTTTTCATATTTACGAAGACTTTTTTATGCGTTTGCGTAAACATGAATGTTTTCTATAACTGAAATTTAATTAAGTCATTATAACATTATGAAACTTGAACTATATTTCTGCTAATGCAATCTATTTCTAACTTAAGGTACATTTGTAATTAGAAGAACATATCAGAATGACAGGTCTAAAAGATAATGCCTTTTAAAGCTAAATATTTAGACAACATCATTTATTAGACACATTAAATATTTGGACAACAATCGGGATTTTTTTAAAATATATTTTCGGAATTTCAACAATGATTCCATAGCCTTATCGTTAACAAAACTTGTTGTGATAAAAATATCCTAAAACCTTAAAAACAGAACACGTAAGTAAAGCTTTAATCGGAAAGCAAAGCAAAACAAAAAAAGTGTTGATATTGATGTACTTATTTTCGTGATTATATTCTGTGAACGAAAGCATTTTTAATCTTACTCCATTGTACATTAAAAAAAAACATTCTTTCGTCTTGAATGAAGTAATGGTATTTTGAAATTTATTTTTACACATACTCTAAAATGATACTACGTATCTAGGCGCTGTCTACGATAATAAAACAATGTTTCAAGGTTGAAGTGACTTATCTAATACATTCCCTCGGAGAGCGAGAAAAATCACGTTGTTGTTGAGATACTAACCTTGTTCTACATGCCATTATCTTTTTAAATCACACACACACACATTTATTATTTTTTTTACTTTTTCGTTTAAACTTTAGCCCATTGTAGATAACAATTTTAAACATTATGATTCAAGTGGTATTCATATTTACAAGAATATATTTATGAAAAATATTTACTTTGCGAAATATATATATTGCACAAAAAGAGAGATGTTTGCAATTGATATGAAGTAATTGCACTTGCGACTCTAAATACAAAATACATTTAAGTTTTATAATGAACATATCCTGTTCACACTCAAGAATCAACATACATCTTTTTCATTTAAAGATCAATGTCACATACTTTACGCATTTATTTGATGTTTGAAAAAAAAAAATGTGACATTTTCAATGCATAATCTAAAAGAAATCATATTTCATCATTTCAAAACTGTACAATGGGAACTAGAAAAATAGATTAATTTTAAAGAGCCATTGATTCCAATAACAACACAATCTACTACAAGGCAAAATTCGAGCTTTAAGGAATTAAAATTTTGGTTAAAGTCGGGAAGAGGATGCCCCCTATGCGGTTGGCGAAGTTTTGGAAGCGTAGGCATCTTTGGGGAGCGATAATGATTTAAGCGTGGTGATTTAGGTTATGGTAACCCTAAGCATACTGAATGCTTAAGTCATGCACATTTGGCGCCTATCTAGGAAGACGCCAAGTTTCATCGCCAATCGCCTAAGGGACACCCTATTCCCGACTTTAACCACAATTTTTAAAAATGGTTAAATTCATTACGGTTGCGGATACATTCAGTTTAAAACGAATTATTAACAGAATAAGAAATAAATAAACAATAGATTAATAAATAACAAAATATTAGACCTACATAAGTAATCCAGAATTAGCTCGAGAAATAGCACGTGTATTTGTTAAGATGTCAAGTTCTTGTGCACTAAATATTTGATATAATATGTGGCGCAATAAAAAACATGATATCGCCAGTTCAAGCAAACATTGGTTACCCAAAATAAATTACAACATAAACTTCTGATAATTTTTTTTTCACAACTACATAAAAAATTCTTGGTGTCATTTTTTTTTTTTTTTTTTTAACGAAGAGGCTATTCT
Organism: Nephila pilipes; assembly: GCA_019974015.1. NCBI lineage: Eukaryota > Metazoa > Arthropoda > Arachnida > Araneae > Nephilidae > Nephila > Nephila pilipes. Next base: position 431,914 of record BMAW01015427.1, on the reverse strand, counting down.
AAAGATTATTTTAGTAATAAAACTTGGTTAGCGAATTTGAAAAAAGTTTAAATGACGAAAGAAACCAGTTAAGTGTTCTAGATCACCGAACTTTTTCATCTTTCTGCATGTCGAATATTAATAAGCGAATGATTTTTTATCTGTAAAGTATGGATGTCAAAATGGTGGATTGTGGAATGTATTTGACCTTCCAAATTCTCTCGTGCAGTCTCCGATGACGTCAAGGCAATTGTAGTTTTGAAAAATATTACATGTAAAACTAACTTTTTCTGGTACTTCCCTGTTATAGCGGCGCCCGACGATGAATCGCCAAGTGACAAAGAAATGTCGCCAAGGTAGATAGGCTTCGCGAGTTTGGCTACGACCTTGGCGAACTGGTATTTTGACGGCGCCGTTATAACAGAGTAGTATCCTTATCTTTAATTAAAATACAGTAATCTCTCGATAATCCGGCAGATATCGGACCGGAGTACCGGCGCAATATTGGAAAAACACCAAAAATAAAGCATTTATCATCAAAAAGATACGTATAACTGTTTAAAATGATTCAGTACACGCAAAATGCGAAACACATAAAATATATGAAACTGCAAAGAAATGTACCGTACTGCATTGATAGCCTACACATTATTACATTGTAGAAGAAGGAATAGAATAAAATCTGTAAGGTTTGTCTGTCTGTGTAAAAACGCTGGATGACTGGCAGGATCGGAAAAGTGAAATGCCGGATTATAGAAGGAGTATTGTATTTAATTCAATTAAGGTAAACTATATAGTTTGTGTCATCGTGCGATCTTTGTAAGCTGCCACTGAGAATGCGAAGCCAGCAGTTATAGATAAGCGAAGCGGTCGACTGTGAACAAACAGTTGTAATGAAATGAAATCAAGTTCTTCTATAATAACTATATAAAGAGTAGCTTCTACGTCAGTTGTATTTTAACATGTGTTAATATGTTACTGTTTAAAGGGAATGGCGCCTACAAAAATGTGTGAGCATAAAATGAAGGGGATACATAGAGTGTTAAGTTCAAATGACTGATTGATTGGTAGATTTTATTAACGTCGCAACTAGCAGCAACAGGAGAGCTTTTCAAAAGACTGACATTATACATTATGATTATAATAAAAGATAGACATTATAATACATTATGATCATAATAAATACGTTTAGTTTGCTAAAGGTATATTTACATTGTTAAAATTATTTTTAATTTTGTATTTTATTATCTGCTTTTACTTTAATATCGAAACAGAATATTTTTGTCTCCCTTAATAATTTATCGTTTGCTCTTATTTTAATATTTAATTTAATAATTGATTTTTTTTTGGCAGAATCGTCTGTTTTTATTTATTTTGTTGTTATCTTTGGAAACGTTTTTGTACTTTAGAATGTTTTGCTCGTAAAGACAAAAAGGCATTAGGAATTTTATGATGATATTTTCTTGATGCATATCTTCTGAGGAACCTTAGGCTCGGAAGTACGCTAATTAATATTCATTTTAAATAATTCTACTTTTTCAAGAAATTAACTACTAATTAAAGAAATATATATATATATATATATATATATATATGTGTGTGTGTGTGTGTGTGTGTGTTTAATGAACAACAAATTTTTCTTTTCAATCACAAATATTCTAAGAAGTTATTTCAAAAATTTAAATATAACAAAATGTAACAAATCACAACTGATTCAATGGGAAACAAGATATAAACCAAACCACAAAAATAGACATATAAAAAAAGATAAACAGAAAAGTGAATGAAGACATATTATTCAATTTCAACTATGAAAGGAGAATTATATAAAATTTAAAATAAGAAAAAAAGTAGAAAAACACACAAAAAAAAAACATTTAAAAACACACAAAAAAACATTAAAAATACAAAAAAAAAAAAAAAAAAAAAAAAAAAAAAAAAAAAAAAAAAAAAAACAAGTTATAAACCAAATAAGAACAATTTCTTACATGTATGTATCATCACTTGTAGGAAATTTACCAACATAGTATACAAAATTCTATTAAAACAAAACATTAATTTAAGAATTTAACTTTAAGAAATGCTTTAAATTTGGGAATATTATTTACTTACATGTTGAAAACTTGTGAAATCAAACATTGCAAACCAAATGAAGTGTTGATAAAACATATAACATATGAGAAAAAGCTAGAAAGGCATCATTAAGAATTTTCAAACGAAAAGAATAACTAGTTCTAGCTGTTGCCTATATGCTAGCACTAAATTCCAGAATCAATATATATATATATATATATAGTTATTTCAAATTTCTCTATTTATGTAAAAATAGCAGCAAAATATTTTCCAATTTAAACCTAGTACTTGTTCTTCATAAATTCTCTTCTATGATACCTTTTTAGATGAAAATATCGGAACGAAGTTTTAAATTACTAATTTCAGATGGTCCTTTACCATTAAGTATGCACGGCATCAGTTCTGTTATTAATTTTGGATTTCAAAATGTAATGCAAAATTCCATTTTTAATATATACTGTAAAATCATACTTTAGAAACGTGGGAATTATTGATAAACTCAAGACTCTCTCATAATTCCAATTTTAGAGTACTTAATAAAAATGAATATTTTAATATAGAAGTGCCTAGTAAAGAATATTTTCTAGAAAAGAATATTGTACGATCGGAAATGCCCGTGATTCTCTATTAAAGCTGTCCATTAGATCATATTTTGTATGCTTTGAAAATCAAATGTTGGAATCTAACAGAACCCTTTGAAGTTCTAAAAGATGTGCATTACAAATTATTAATACACATGGTAGGGCAGATTCTGTGAAAGGAACTGGAGGAATTAAGAGAAACATGCATATATATTGCGGAAGGAAGAATAATCATCTCTCGGAAAGACTGACTGTGTGTTTGAGAGTGTTCTGTCTAAATGAAGTTATGATTCGGGAACGAAATTTGCTTTGAAAATGATCCTTACTCTAGCTAAATATGTTTGTAGTTTAAATCCGGGTGCATAGATGTGATAGATCATTGTAGGAAGGATTTTTCAGAATTTGAAAAAGAAGTTATTTTTCCATAATTGGATGTAGATAAAAACTGTAAATTAGCCTATAATTCTTGAATCAACAACAAAATGTTACAGAATTTTACTAATAAAGGTAATTAAAAATGTTGCGCATGATTTAAGCAAAAACAGTCCTTTTTATGAACATTTCTGGATGATATGTAGATACTTTTATATAATTATAATTGTTATTCAAATGTTTAAAAATAAATGTTTGATAATAAAGAAAGAAAGTAAATAAATAAAGTAAAGAAGTAAAGAAGAAAGTAAATAAATAAATAAATAAAAAACAAGCTTTTTTTTAAAAAAAATTTAAAGATGATCTAAAAGGTATAAAACAATTTTTAAATGTAAAATTTGTAATTTAAAAAAGTTTGTGGTGCTTGAGAGATATATAAGTAATTATCGATAAATTAAATTTCATAGCTACTTATTTACGAAAGAAATCGAAAGAAGTATTAACTCACTCATGCTTCAAAAATTATATATTATTTTACAATTACAAAATTATTTTAATACCATTTAGTCCATCTTTAAGTAAAAGCATAATTAAAAAATGGTTTTTTTTCACATTTATTTATCTAATTCTTTTCAGTCTGGAAATTTAAGACCTAAACAGGAATTGAAAAAAAAAATTTTTTAAGTCAATTCCTACTTAGGTCAACAAAGAAAAAATTATTTTTTATTATTAATAATTACAATTAATATAAATATGTATATACATATGACAGAATCACAATAATAAGGGGCAAAAGAAATTTTTTCCCAGCCATCTACACGCTTCGTCTCTGTCGGTATTTATTCCTAAATTTGTGTCCTGCTAAATATCTTACAACAGAGAAATTTTTTCTCCTATTTAAAACTAAAATTAACTATTTTAAAATCGAATAAAAAAATTTTATGCAGAGAAGAGATTCGATCCGAAGGCACGAAGATTCCACGACGCTCTACCAACTTTGCCATTGTAAGACGAATGACATAGTAGAAGCATTGGCTTGTTTCTTAATTCATCCGGTAAATTAAATGGTTGGAATGCAGTTCAGCCCAACTACCCTTTACGACAGGAATTATTTGGCGGTATTTTGCCAAATATAGCTACCCCGGTCCGCTTCTCGGACTTGACGCTCAGCCAAAAAAAAAAAAAAAAAAAAAAAAATCTCCAGGTTTGGGAGTTTTTGAAATCACGCCATGTGGTTGGGTTAAACTGCATTTTCATCAATTAAATTTAATTGATATTTGAAAAAGCTGCATTATCATCAAGTATCATCCACTACAAGTTTAAAAAATGTATCTGAGTTTGAGTGGATGAATAAAAAGTATTTTATTAATGATTCAAAGTTTGAACAAGATATATAAATATATATAGGGAGAGTGTGAATAGGAATTAAATAATGGCTCTAATATTGTTTAACTGATTCTAATGAAACAGGATACGAGTAGAAATTAAATCAAATATGAAGGCACCCATCAAACGGCTATTTTGATTTTGTGACCGTAATGTTATCCTCATAGAATTTTTACTAACGTCATCAAACCTTTACTATTTCATTTATTTGAATGAAATGAAGTGCATCCGAAAGAACAGAAAATAATGAAGACTTATGAGGAATAACATTTTCCCTCCGATTTTTAAAAAATATTTTAGAACTGTTTGAATGATTCGTTTGTGGGATTTCTGGTCTTAAAAATATTCTAAAATATTTTCAAAAATCGGTGAGAAAATATAATTACTTTTACCTTCATTATTTCGTGCTCTTTAAAATACACTTTTTAGTATTAAAACTGATAAAATATTAAAGATTTGAGGGCGTTAGTACAAATTCCAAAGGATTAACATTACGTTTATGAAATCGAAATAGCTAGTAGACGAGAATCTTAAATATAATTGAATTTCTTGTGACAAGCTTGATTAAAAGACCAGTTGAAGTATCAGCTCATTTTTTTCTTACTAGAAGTTCTTAGTTACCTTAAATTGTTATTTCTTTTATTTTTTACACAAACACACGCGCACAAAATAGTGTATTTCATTATTATATTCTGATTGGCTTTAACATCAAACACTAAAAATTATTGTTAAAAATATATGTTTCGACGTGTTTCTTATTATACGTTATTCTAAAATGTAAATTTTTTTTAAGCTTAAGATTTGAAATTCCTTTAAGAAAGAATTTATATTAAACTCATAACTGAAAATAAAAAAAAGGAAGAGAAAAGAAAAAGAAAACTTAGAAATGCGTTGGAAAATAATTATAAAAAAATTTAAAAAGTTCTATACAAAAATTTGCAAAGAACAGATTTAGTCACCCAAGGTGCACATTTTTTATATTTGTTATTAAATAACAAAATTAAAAATAAGAATTAAAGTAAAAGATGAAGTATCGAGAAATGGACAATAGTAAACTTTTCCGATATCAAAATTAAAGGGAGACTATAAATTATTAAATTGAATATATTTAAGTAAATGTAACTAAAATTAAAACAAACGATAAACTGTTAATTTGAATATTCTATCAGTTACACGTAAATAAAATTAAAGCTAACGATAAATTATTAAATTGAATATATATAAGCTAAATGTAATTAAAATTGAAGCAAATGACAAAAAATTGAAAAGTGATCTGTTACGCCAAAGGTGATTCACCTAAAACAATAGCCACTTGGACGGCAAAAAAATAGCTGCCTCACGGTTGTCTTAAAATTCTGAATAATGTTACTCATTTTCAAGAATATCTTGATTCCTGTTTACTTATGATTACATAAACCGATAAGTAAATAAAATGTGTAATTTCTATATTTGTTTCATTTGAATCCAGTAAAAAAATTGGGGGAAATTTATTACGACATATTTTTGAAAATTAAGTTCATTATTGATGAAAGAAGGTATCAGATATATAATCCATATATTTTATTTCATTACAATAAAAAACCCAGGATAAATTTATTATAATGTATTTTCGAAAATTAAGTTAGTTACTGGTGAAAGCAGACATAAAAAATATACGCAAAAACAAGATAAATTTTTGAAAAGTGGTCAGGTACGACATTTTGGGGTCAATTAAAACAATAGCCCCTTGGTGGATAAAAAATAATGAAAATGGTGAAACATTCATGAATAATCATCATACTTTCGTTTGTTTGAAGTAATTGTATTAAATTTAATTTTATATTGGCAACATCAATATGAACATAGAATACAACACAGAATTATTACATTTTCAATTGTCTCATTTAAAAATAAAAATAAAAAAAAAAATATGAAACTAGCTTCAAGGAGTGATTGAATGGTCAATGAACTTTTTAAAATAATTATACCTCGTTAGCATATCAATCAGAGCAACTATAAATTAATTTTCCTGATAAACCTTATTAATATTTTATTCTAACTTGACATTTACAGAACAATCACAATCGAAAAATATTTACAAAGAAGAAAAATCACCAAACAATACAGTTCAGAACGCCTCTTTTTCTTGTTCATGAAAAAATACCAATCATAACCATACCGAATATGTCATAATGAGACACATTCTAATGAGGATTTTACTTAATCTAAGCTGTATTGTCGCTTCCGCCTTGCTTCTTTTTCAATTGTTAAGTCGTAATAGCTCACTTTGTCCATTTTCCCTTGTCCTTGTTTCCCTTTATGTCCATTTTCAACGGTTCACTGATAATCAGAAATTTTCGCTATTAATCTCTTGTTTATTTGCTCTGTCCTTCGTGATGGTACTGGCTTTATTTTAGGTTCTGCTTTGTCATTGTATTCAACTGCATCCGGTGTCGAACGAATCGTGCATATCAATGAGATGGCGGCGTTGTGAGTGATTGATTTTTATTGCGATTAATTGCGGTAATTAAATTATTTTTTTTCAGTGCGATCACTATTAGCTCCGGGTCAAGGATCGGCTATTTTGAGGTGGACCAAAGACCTATTTTTGGCAAAGACCGTGGTTATTAATTTTTCTATTCTGGAAATTCCGATAGAAGAAATCTCAAATCTATTAAACTTTTTCACCTGAAGAAACGATTCAATTTATCTGAAGGAAATGCTCTTGAGTTTTTAGAATTAAATCTATCGCTGGGAGTAAAAAAAAATAAGTGTTCAAAATTCGTATAAAATATAATATTATGCTGTTTGTGATGTAGCTTCGATTTTTTTTTTCTTGCCTGAATTAACATCTCTTGGCGTTATGAAAAGAATTTTGGCAACAGTTTTCGGAAATTAGAATTCGACCAAGATATCTGTGTGATACTAAAAGGAAGTTCGCTCTATAAATTTCCTCTGTGGTCATGGTCACGGATTCGCCGTCGGGGTTTCCATCGAGTCGTGGGTTGAAACCTTGATGTCACTAAAGATCCGTCGTGTAGCCGGGGCAAAAACAATTAAATATGTCGAGGTTCAAAGTCTCCCCGTAGGCGGGGTGTGAAAATTTGCATAGGGAGGTGCCAGGTCAGGTGTCGTCCTCGTCACTTGACGAAGGTTCAAAATTACGAAGTCCGTCGCCAATAGTCTTGGTGTTTTTTCTAATGCGATGTCAATAAAACCAATCAATCAATCAATCTAAACTTCCACAACATGCCACGCGAAGCCCAGTTTCATTTAAAATGTAGTATCCCTTGTGAGTTGTGATAGAATTAGGACTCGAACCCATGACTTGTCTAATGCATTGCCGGATGAGGAATACCTGATCTTCTTTGCCCTTTCTTCACTTGACTGTGGCTCAGAGCTTGGAGGGCCGTCGCGGTCGCTGTATCCTAATGATCACGGCTGAGGACTCACTGTCGAATCGTGGGTTTGAGCCCTGATGCCTTTAAAAATCCTCCATGTGGCGGAGCTGATGCCTATTAAATCTGCCGAGGTTCCAAGTCCTTCCTTAGGCGTGGTGTGGGAGTCTGGTTAGGAGGAGTGCCAGCTTGGAGTTGTCTTCGTCACTCGACCGAGGCTCAATTTATGAGGTACATCGGCAATAGCCCTTATGTTGCCCTTTTCAGTGTGATGTTAATAAACAATCACTCATTCCCACATTGGAGCACATACTCGTATTATTGACTTGCAGAAGATACATGTCCCAAAGAAATTGTCTACAGCATTACTCAAAATAGATTCTGAAATATTACTTTCAAAGAACTTTCGGGCAATACAGCAGCTAATAAAGAAGGATTCAGAGAATTCTGGCTGAAGATGAAATTCTTTGATATTTATTGAATTAAAAATTATTTTCAAAGGATAATTGCTTTGTTGCTCCACATCCCTCATAAATAATTAATCAATCAATTGTTACTCTATATCCATAAAAATAATCAATCAATTATGTCATTAACTCTCCTAGCTCAGTGTTTAGGTTCACAATCTTCATGGCCAACGAAGTGTAAGTCACGTAATATATGGAGTACGGATTCCGAATCTACCGATGACTCTCCCTTATTCTGAAGCAGCGGTAGCTCAGTGATTCAGGTTCACGAGAATCATGGGCGGCGATGTATGAGTAATGTAATGCGTGGAGTACGATTTAAGTTCACGATAATCATGGGTAGCGATGTATGATAATGTGATACGTGGAGTACGGATCCTGAATCTACCGATGACTCTCTCTTCTTCAGAAGCCGCGGTAGTTTAGTGATTAAGATTCACGAGAATCATGGATGACGGTGCATGAGTCGTGTAATGGGCAGAGTTTGAGTTTTGAATCTACCGATGACTCTCCATTAATCTAAAGCCGCGACTCAACCGACGACTCTTCATTATTCTGAAATAGTGATAGCTCAGTGATTAAGGACACGAGCTTCATGGCTGATGTGATATGGATCATGCAAAGTGTGGAGTAGAAGTCCCGAATCTCCATTATTCTGAATCCCTAGTAGCTCATTGGTTAAGGTACATGAGCATTAAGGCGAATGATGTATGGATCATGTAATAAGAGGAGTTCAAGTCCAGAATCTACCAACGACCGCAATGAGGAATAATGAATAAAATATAACTCTCTCACATACTTCACATGGTGTGGTATTTAAGTTTATAAAGTTGTGTACCAGCTTAAATGCTATCTTCATCATCAAACAGTGGCTCTAAATTACGAAGTCCGTCACCAATAACCTATTGCGTAGCTTCAGAGAGAAGATAATTCTAAGATCCTATCCTTTTGCAGTCACTCTGAATTTCAAGTAGCTTGTAGCAACAAAATATAAATCTCCGAAGAGAAAATAAATAACACAAATGTCCGACAGAAAATCGTTTAATCAACCTTTCTTCGAATCTTCCAAAGGAATTTCAAAGGAAAGAAAATAGAGCCTCCCAACGAAGACAAGATAAAAAAAAACATTGTAGAATTAACTTGTTAGTGGGCTCGAAACTTGCACAAACTTTTAATTATGCTAAACTATTTAAAATAAATCCAGATTGTAGCGTGAATGGAATATTTTACTACCATTTCTGAGAGCTCTTTCTTTTTTGTTCAGTTTCAAAGACTAGACAAGTCTGCGGGAAAGGTTAATGAATGTTCCTCTCAGTCTATATCCCCACTTTGTATGCCACCCGACCAGTTTCCTCCAATTAAATTAGCCTCCCTGCAAACTTTAGAATCTCATTAGTTCCCTGCTGGTAGCATGTTGGTTTGAAATGAGGTTGTGGTGACAATTGGTGAAATTAGGAATAGCATTTTCCCCTCTCTTTATGCCATATCAGTTTTCGTGCAATGTCACAATGGAACTAATAAGTGGGTATTTTAACTTGGTGTTATTTATACGTTCTTTTTTTGAATAACGAATGAAAATACATTTCTCTGGCTTACGATAAGTACAATTTTATGACAGTAGAAAACTGATACAGATATTTAGAGGGACACGTACATAAAGGAAGTAAGATACAGCAAATGCCTTAATTTAATTTAGAAATAAAAATATTAATAGAATGCTTAATGATATTCAATGTTTCGTAAGCTGTTGTCTTAATTTTTACGGTGAGTGATATTTATCTCATGCATATCTTAATATTATTCTAGAAATATTCCATTGCACCATATGAAAAATTCATCCTATCTCGATATTAGTTATACGTAGTTAACTTGAGTGAGAATTATGTTAAAAGTAGGAGACGTCATTACATAAAGTTGTGTGCACAAAATTTCAATTAGACTTGACGGAAAGATACAAACTTGATTTTGTGACCACGGTAGGAGAGTGGTCTGGGTTACGAGCTCTTTCCGGGTGATGTTTGTTAGTTTGATACATCCGTCTCTTTATTTCTGCCCAACATAATGGTTCATTGGCCCCAAACAGTACACCTTATATATCTGAATGAGGGTCAAATGACGAGGTCGGTCCCTTAGCTGGCATCATACTCTCCTTATTTGCACTGCATCAATATGAGAACGGTACCTCCGGCAAATTTAACGGGGCTGAACCCCTTTATACTACTAGTATTTAGTGTAAGGTGACCAGACGTCCCGCTTTTTAACTATTTATCCCGAGTTCCGCAGGGTTTTAAGAAAGTCCTGATCTTTAGAAAGATTGCACGGCAAGCTAGGGAACGGTGAGAGAACGGGAAGGGAATGTACAGTTTTCTGCTTCCATGTAGCTATTTCACCAGGATATGAGCTATATATTATAATGTTAAACTTTAATACTAAAAATAATTATTTAGAACTGATTATCAGGAATTGCTTATTAAAGTTTGTCTTGATCAATTGCTAGAATACGACCACCATTGTTTGAACCTAATGAACAGTGTCATTTTTCGGCATTGGCAGCGACGAAAACATTTTGTAGCTGCAAAATGAAGAGAGAACACTTTGTACACTTCCACAGATTTTATTCTTATGGCGACATGTTTCGCTAGCGATCTAGCAACATTCGGAACATCGTTGCAAAGGAATTGCATCTTATTCAAAAATTGGAAACGGAGGGGAATTTTAGAGAGGAGAAGGGTGAGGGTATAAAGAGTTTGTTGGTCATCCATGAAGTAACGCCTTCGCATGTTGAGTTTTGTAACTGTCTCTCATACGATACACATCGTACAGCGTGCTAATGCTACTTAAACAAGTGACGTCAATAAATATGCTACTCAGATGATTTAGGTAAGTAATTTATTTAGGTACTAAATTTTAAATCAAGTCTGGCCCCCCCCCCATCAATGATGTCCCGCTTTTCGAATATTAAAATCTGGTCACCTTAATTTAATGGAATCAAGATTTGAACATGTAGCTCGAATAATAGATCGGCAGTCACCAGCTTGATCCAGTCAAACGGAGATATTTCAATAGCTCCGCGTGTTCAAATCATAATTCAATTAAATACCTGTCGTGTAGCACGTTAAATATATCAGGATCTAAAGTCCCCTCGTTTGCGTGATGTGGATAAAATATTACTACCACACTGTTAGGGCATCAGAACATATTTGGCATTCTGGAAAATACAGAAAGTCCTCTTTACAAATGGCACATTGTAAAAGAAAAAAAAATGTTCATTTGATACTGTGTATGGAACAATAAAAAATGCATATAAACGACAACAGGGACCTTTGAGAAAGATGTCAATACAGGATAAGTCCATCATAGAATGTGATGCAACATTTCACCCGTCATATAATGCTTCGCATAATATTATTCAACAGTTGTCGAGGAAATTTATTCAACTCTTCTGCCAGAACATAGACGAAGGTATATTTTAATATTTGTCGGAGAATATTTTCAACAACCAAGTCGTCTATCAAGAGAGTATCAAACATTTTCAATGATATTTAGATGTGAAGAACGTGCTGGCCATACAAGGCGTTGAATACAATCGATTAGACATACCTGAACTACAACTGATCGATAACATGGTGCGTTGCTGTCCATAAATACATATTTATCACCAACAGCACTACAGAAAAGGCGAACATAAGGAAGCAGGACATCATCCATATACGTTTGGACGTTCATATTTCCAAATGTGAGCATTCTATTGGCGTGCAACCATTGATCATGATACCAGCTGTACAGAGATACTGCATGTCGGATATCGGCCTCTTTTCTAGATATTTTCTGGGTAATATATTGTGCCATTCTCTCACCAGATCATCCACAACACTGAACCTACTCTCATCTGAGAATAGTATGCATGTCCAGTCCTGGTCAGTCCAATTCTCCCTACTTCATCACAACCGAACCCTACATTGTAGTCTAATCCTCCCGTTGGCGCAATGTGGAAGTTAGGAGAGGGGTGCAAGCTCAGGTGTCGTCCACGTCACTTGACTGAGGTTCAAAATTACGATATCCGTCGTCAATAGCCCTCGTGTTGCTTCTAGTGCGACGTTAATAAAACTAAATCAAACTTACATTATAATGACACTACATGTCAAGTATTAGTCCCTTTTCTGCATATTTTCAGGAGAATATGTTGTGTCCCTTTCTAGCCAGATAAGTTACCAACTGCAATATTGAACCTACTCTAGTCTGAGAACAGAAGACCTGTCGCCATGCCTCCTGAAATCCACAGTAGAATTAGCGATGTGTAAAAAAGCTCGCGCTTTATGCTTTCTATTACAGCGACGTCTAGCGGTACAACGCTCTCTGCCTATGCATTGTGCAGAGAAAATTGCTTGTTTAGATGTTTTCCATCTCTCCTTAAATTTTTGCCTTTGAGTTTCGAAACACTCTGTATATACTTAAGAGAGTTGCCTAATTCATTCTTGGGACTATAAAGTTATTAATTTTCCGTTTATTAATTATTTTATTTTCGTCTCAAGTTAAAACTTGAGACAAATTTCGTGTTTATTTTAAGCTATTTAGCTTATTTTTTGACTTTACTAATAAAAAGGTAATGAAAAAAGAAAAAATATGAAAAACTTATTTTTTTAACCAATAAACAACAAGGAAATGATTGATTGAACTATATCATGAAATGAGTTTCAATCACCCAGAGACTTGAGATTGAAAATAAATAGTATAAATAAGAGAATAATGATGTCTTGTTATTTAGACAAATGGGGCCACGCCTTTGCTAGAAATGAGACAGAAACATTAAAACAAAATTAAGTAGGTTATTATAGCAAATGATTTTAATTTCTTTTATTTTTCCGACTCATTAATTTCCAATTAATTATTAACAATGGTTCTACTCAGATTTAAGTAGATATTTTGATAAAAAAATTTTTTAGTATTTTAAAAGACAAATTCAAGTTGATTTTTTGACTGATACTTATCAAACGATGATAGTTATGGAATTTTTTTTATTTTTAAAATGACAAAAAGTTATTAATTAGTTAATGATCTCAAATGTAGGACAATTTGTAATTTTTTTCAGAAGGTTGCGTAGAAGTCAACTGAGAGATATATTATGCATTAGATCAATACGTCATTAAAATTGCTGAAAGTGCTTTTCTGACAAATATTCCTACTCTTCAGTAACCTTTGATATATTTTAACAACCCATTAGTTTGGAGCTTAATGACATAAGTACTGTCGATATTTAGCACATGAACTAAATAATTTAAACTACATGCCTATATTTGGAGACAAATTTTTAAATAATCGAAAAAAAAGGACTTTTATGTGCATTACATTATAGAATATAGGCTAAAAACATTAAAAAAGAAATAAAATCGATGTCCAGGTCTTAATTTTCAAATTTTTTAAAAGCTTAAAATATGCATAAAAATATCAGTTAAAATTCACTTAGGCAGTACACCAAAACTCGAATTCAAATCGAGTTATTTAAGTTCTGGAAATTTTATTATGATACTTAAAACCTAATTCAGGAATTGAACACCTCCCGTAAACATAACTCTGCCATTTAAAAATTTATAGAAATTAACGTTTTAACTCTAGACAAATCTGTAAAATTTAGGAAAATTTATAAATTTTATCAACATTTAAGGGCAAAATAATGTAACTACAATAAGAGGCTTAATCCCTAAATTTATTTTTTAGAGTGTTTCATTCAAGTTTCATTACATTACGAATTTATTTTTTTTTGCAATTCAAAATTTTGTGTTAAAGCAAAATTTTAAAATCTTGATAACAGAAAAAGCTTAAAACAATTTTAAAAAATATAATGCAAAAAGTTAAGATCAATAAATATTCAAAAACTTGGTAATTCAATTTTCAAGCAAGATCGAAACGAAATCAAATTCTAAACAAGCTTTAATATGAAGTTAGAAATTTTAATAATATCGACTTTGTGACCGAAAACCCGCCGCATTTTAAAAGTAGGCAAATATCTTAAACAACCTTTGGTCATCACAAACGTGTGATTTGAAAAAGTTTTGTAACCGATGTTTACTTCTTTCAGGTTAAACATTTGATAAAAACATTAAAAAGTTTTTTTTTTTAACTTTCATATAATTCGAAGAATCCTATGGCTGTAGTAATAATAAAAGGCATCTGTCCCATGTCAGTCGCTTTTTAAAATATTAAGCTTTTTAATTCATTTCGATGACAGCTGTAGAACGTTAGAAATTAATAATGAGTTCAAATGAGAGATGCTCATAGAGACAAAAATATGCTGTGCGAATTAGTCTATTTTGTGCCAATTTCTACGCAAATTTTTAGAGGATCTAGCTCGTTTGCCGCGGTACTGTAGTGGTCATGGTCGAAAAATCAAGGTCCGTTATTTCCGTCGAGTCGAGTGTTTAGTTCGTCGTGCTCGCGGCCGGTGATATTTCACGTGCACGCACCCTGATTTTGCTAAACACCTGTCACGTGGAAATTCATAGTCTAACCTAAATTAAAATGATCTCTTTCAAATTTTCAGTTATATCATCCTTAGCAACAATTATGAGTAATGTTATGGGTCTGTGGATAATTCCCTAGATGCGTCAGAACCTAATTTAGGGACTAGTATTGTAATAGTCCACTTAACTCGATCGGGTCCAATTCCTGAACGAACTTTTTTAGAGAAGAGGATCCGATTCCATAGCCTTATGCATTCGTTCATGGCTGAGATCCGTTAACTCCTTACAATTGTTAATGTGGTCAGTATTCCTTCGTTTATAGCTTCCACTTACTCTCTCTATCACTAATTAACTTCAAAATTAAATTATTCTCTGCATATAATTGCAATTCATCAAACTTATACGCTACAGATTGAAAATTCTAATCTCATCTACATAAGTCACGTTTCATTCATTAAGAGAATTTAATGCAAACATGATATTAAAGTACCTGAAATGTTATTTAAAAGGAAAACCGCTAAAGATTGATAGTAATTGTGCTGATGTATGTCACTTTGAAATTGGCTACAAGATAATTCGATATATTTTTTTAATCATATATACATTATGTAATAATTTTCAATGATTCCAGTCTGATTCTGAATAAAAAATTATAAGAAAAAAGATTAATAAAAAAATTAAGTCAATTTTTTTTATTTTTATTTAATTTTTTTAACTAATTACAATTAATATAAATATGTATATACGTATGACAGAATCACAACATTAAGTGGCAAAGGAAATTTTTTCCTGCTATCTACACGCTTCGTCACTGACGGTATTTATTCCTAAATTTATGTCCTGCTAAATATTTTATGTAAGAGAAATTTTTTCTCCCATATAAAACTAAAAATAATTATTTGAAAATAAAATAAACAATTTTATGCTTCGAACAGATTCGATCCGAAGGCATGAAAATTCTACGCTTACGCTCTACCAACTTTGCCATAGCAAGACAAATGACATAGTAGAAGCATTGGCTTGCTTCTTAATTCATCCGGTAAATTAAATGGTTGGAATGCAGTTTATCCCAACCACCCTTGGTGACAGGAATTATTTGGCGGTATTTTGCCAAATGTGGCTACCCTGGTCCACTTCGAGGACTTAATGTTCAGACAAAAAAAATCTCCAAGTTTGGCAATTTTTGAAATCGCACCAAGTGGTTGGGCTAAACTGCATTTTCTCCCATTTAATTTAATTAATGAATTGATATTTGAAAAAACTGTATTAACATCACGTGTCATCTACTACAAGTTTAAAAAAATGTATTTGAACTTGAGTGGATGAATAAAAAGTATTTTATTAACGGTTTAAAATTTGAAATAGATATATTAATATATATAGGGAGAGTGCGAACTAATAGTAGGAATTTAATAATGGCTCTAATATTGTTTAAATGATTCTAATGAAACAGGATACAGTAGAAATTAAATAAAATATTAAAGCACTCTTCAAATGGCCATTTTGATTTTGTGACCGTAATGTTATCCTCATGGAATTTTTACTAACGTCATCAACTGTAACGTCATAATATCGTAACTGTTTTGAGCTATGTTGCGCCTGCATGTAAAATAGATTCGTTAAAAAAGATTCCTTATAATGTTTTTGTTGAAATTAAATAAGAAACTCTCATAAATGATAAATACTTTCTTTATGTTTCGAGTAATATGTTATTTTAATTTTTTGAAAATAAAATATCAAAAAATTATTAAAAATAGAGTCAAATCGAATACATATAAAAAAAAATGGTTCGACCGCCATTTTTGTTTAGTGGAATTGAAACATTGTTTTCTTCTTTGTATGGTTAAGAGAAAATAACCAAACCAGCTTAAATACGTCATGGATTGGATAATTTAAACATTTTATGCTTCCAAAATTCTGTTCAATACAAATAAAGTAACTAAATTTTCATTTCCCTTTTGACGTATTTAGTAAGTTACGTGTCAAAATCATTGCAAGACAGCAAATTCAAAGTGCAACGAAATATGTTTCACGATCTTTCCTTCAAAATTCGAAAGCATTTTTTAAATATTTTATTAATACTATCAATAAACTAGTATCGATATTTTACACTTTTCATTTTCTTTTTAGGACAGTTTTGCAAGTTACACGCTTTATATACTAACATCAAACATTAAAACCGTTTTTTAAAAAAAGGGTTATATTAAAAAAACTACAATGCAAGTTAAAAAGTATCTATTTTCTGTATGATAAAAATAAAAATGAAATAGTTGTTATTAATGTTAATAAGAACAAAAATCGGTTAGTAAAAAAGATTGCGAATAATTTAGATCAAAGTGAAGTAATAACAGTTTTTCAATGAAAAAAAAAAAAAGGTTCTTGATATCAAGAACGGGATTTGAAACTGAATAATGGAGAACTCTGAAACTTGACCAGAAACCTTTCTTGGACAACTCTTGTATTTTTCATTTTCAATTTCAATTACAAGTTATTTACCAGTTCAAAACCTAAAGAAAAAAATAACTTCTTAAAAGTTCAAGTTACATTTTCCTACTTTTCAAGTTATTTCTTTTTTCATTCTTTATATATCACTGTAATGTATTTTAATTATCAAATAATTAATTTTTATATTAACAATTATACCAACTCATTATGAGGAGGTGTTATCAAACGAATCTCTTTTCTTATACATCATATTGACTCTGGGAAAAGTAGGTTTCCCTGAAGATAAATATTGACTAAAGGTTCTAAGTTTAGAATATTGAAATATAAACTTATTCTGAGTTATAAGAATATGCTCTGATTTTTGTTTCTTATAATTACTTAAATAAAATATTTATCAGCTCCTTTTCTTAGAAACATGCAAAAATATTACCAAAATATATGTATATTTTTATCGTAATCATAAAACACTAAAATATTTCAATAATTATAAATTATACACGCATACCCACTCATATTATATATATATATATATATATATATATATATATATATATTTACTTATAGCTATTAAAAGGGCTATCAAAATACACTAAATATAAGTATAGCATTAAAGATATATGTTCCTGAAAAATACAATAATAATTTTAAGTATATAAATCAGAAATGGGATCCTAACAGAAAATATATTATTTTGAAAAGTTTAAGTTGTTTGATTTAAACATGGATTATTGATTTCTTTCATTGAACTAGCCTGAAATAATTTTTCTACCTGACCTTTAATTTCTTTCTCCAACAGGAGAGGCATGGTAAGTTCTAAGCCAAATCAAGTCATACTTGTCCTTAACAAACAAAACCTGAATCACTTTTCTGAATTTTTATCATTTCTTGTATTTTTAATCACGTTTATTGTCTAAGGACAATTTGAAGCAAAACTTTTCACTTTTTCAAATGTCTGAGAATAATAGCAAATGACGGTTATTTATTTTTCATTTACGTTTAGGTTCTTTATTTTAGAGACATTTTGATAAAAATCATCTGACAAAATATTAAGAGATCTGATACAGTTACAATGGTACATAAAATATTTTTATTCATTTAGGAACATTTTAGCAAACATAAATTATAAATAAGATGTTAACAGAGATATTTTAAACACGCAACACAATATTGCAAGTAACATTATTAAAATACAAATTTTGCTTCGTTTTTGAAACTTTCTTTCTTAATAGAAATTGCATCAATTAAAATATTTCATATAAGACGTGTAAAATTAAAATTTTTAAATAAAATGTTTGATTTACAACTTGTAACAGCAATAAAAATCAACATATTTTTTTTATGAAAATCAAATTGAATCAAATTTTTAGGATACAAAACTTACGAACCACGAAAATCATTTAGAAAGAATTACGAACCATGAATTTATACAATAGAACTCTGAATAATAAGAAAAGGTTCAAACTTAAATTATTTTTCAGTTTCTCATTATTAAAGAACACGATAATTTTTTTTTTCTTTTGAAGAACCAGGGCGTGGTTGTTAATTCGTTTCAGACGTTCTGTAAACGAAATTTGTAAGGTTTTCTTTCACATGGCACATATTTTATGATTTTCTTTAACATGGCAGGGAAAATACTGTTTTTGAAGAGATGACGAAAATTATTTTTGTCTTTCATAGCATAGCTTTTACTCTTGTATGGTAAACTCATTGGAACAAAATTCATATTTTCGAATAGATGAAGGGGATTAATTTTCTTTTTACACGGCAAACTTTTAAATAGTTTTATACAATGTAATGCGAACTTGAAATTTTGCTTCTTTTGATATCCATTGTTTTAGGTTTTCCAGTCATCTAGAGATCAACATGATTGAGTTTTTTGTAAACAGTTTATCGGGAAACTCGAGCTCCTATGACTGCTGTGAGAGTTGAACTAATTTCTCGGACACAACTGTCCCTCTGATATCGCGCAGTTATTGCTAGATAACAGTCTTGACGAAAAGTTGCGATTCTTGGCCAACTCGATACTGGTTGTGAGTTAGCATATTCTGCACTTTGAAATATCTTCCACAGTTCCAAGATCACACACTGAAGGGGTGGATTCGGGACACTTCGGCTTATGATCGTTTGCGGATTTGAGCATTCCTACAATCCTTCCTTTCGCAAACATGTCCATTTGTCTTTTTTGTGCCATCATTCATTGTCTTTAATTTTAACAACGTTCTTCGTGTACGAATTTCCCGAAACCTATCTGAACTGCTTATGCTGAGTGAGCCGGTGTATCTGCTTTCCGACATGTGCAGAGGTTGAAGACGTCGACTGAAACGTTTTGCTTGAAGACAAAGGTTCGCCTTCAACGAATGATTCTCCTCAAGTTTTTTCAACCAAATTCACCAGTATAGACAACTGCTTATATATATATATATATATATATATGTGTGTGTGTGTGTGTGTGTGTGTGTGTGTATAGAACGGGAATGAGATTGTACATCCCGAATCTACACTGGTTTCCTCTTACGTAAAGGGCTGGTTTGTCTAGGGGAGTAATTCCATTACCGGATTCTATGTTGACTTCGTAGCAATTCAATGACGATACTTGAAGTTGTTTTACTTCGTTTATTAGAAGGAGAGATGAAGGGAAAATATATACTAACTACTATATACGAATTGACCAGTTCATCGGAGAAAGATAGATGGCGGCGTCATTTAACCCAAATCGGCGATGGGTGTTGGAACGTACTCTGGCGTTCGGAGTTGACCTTCAATGAGGTAATGCGGAGGAAAAGAGAAGCGGGAGGAGGGGAAAAGAGAACGAGAATGAAATGTCGCTCAGCTTTGTTTAGGGATAGGGGGCGCTACAGGAGCTATCCCATGACGCTGATTCGTGGTGCCGTCTATCAAGTAACTTAGGAACTGATTTTACAGTACATTTGAAAATATAATCAATACTCTGATAATTAGCTGAAAAATCCCCCTTCACACACACACACACACACAGAGATAGTAATACCTCCCGATAAGGGACACCCATCGGACCAAATATTTTGTTCTTTACATAGATTTGTCCTTTAATAAGAGGTAAATACATATTCCATTTAAGGGGCCGGGACCAACAGAATTGGAATTTCATGGAGAATCGGATTTCTGGTTTTCTTCAGCTGCTAATCCGCCTTGCGCAAATTAATTTAAATACATTTTTAAAATTGCGTTCTGTTTTTGAAAGAGAAAATAATTTAGTGGATTAAAAATAAAAGAAATACAACAGTAAAGAATAAATTTTGAGACCAAATGAAAGTTATATAATAAGCCTTACGAAAACGGGTTTTTCTCTATTTGCTTTTAATCCAATGGCTGATTTAAAACAGCTCAATTCACGTACTTAAATTTATCCTGTGATTTTCGCTGTGCATGACCGAACTCATCTTGGTTTTCAATTTTGCTTTAAGAAGTTTTGAATCCCTGAGACAAATGTGCTTTTATTTGTTTAATGACAGGTGAAATCCTACGAAGTTATTTTGCTCACACACATTTACGAAAATTTATTCTGTCAAAAAAAGTGAAATGTAAGCAAGTGATGTGTATTACTTCATATCTTAAATAAAATAAAATGTACGACTTCCAAAAACATTTTCATAACGTAGGTGTCTGGTGAAGTTTTAAAGGAGATTATGTGTGTCTGGATTGTCTCATAATTAATTAATATATCAATGATTAGCTTTGACAGTGAATGTTAATTGAAATATTTTTTCCCTTATGTTTATTGTATTTTTAATGATAAAAACAATTATTATTGATATGAATGTTACTTTTAGTACCATTCACTGATATCTTCATATCGAAGAATTTAAAATATGAACAGAAACTTTCCTCTTTATGTAATCAAGTCACGTTCTTTTTTTGACTGAGAGTTCAAAAACTTTTAATTCTTTTTTTCTCGTATTAGTTTCAGTCTGCTTAACACGCGGAGTTCGTTACTTCTATAATTATTTTACATATTTTTAATATTCAAAAATTTCAAAAAAAGGAAATACTTTTTTATGAGAAGAATATTAGGATGGTTATTAATAATGTTTAATTTTAAAAAAAACTCTTATGTAAAATACAATGAGTGACCCAGAAAACTTAAGATTTCATTTGATTTTATGTGTTGATGTTCTACTTACACTACGAAGTTTGTTTTTATAAATTTGTACAGAGTTATGAAAGCACTTTTAAAAAAACATAATTTTTCTGTTCTTGACATTAAAAAGTTTATTTCAAAGTGAATGATTTTTTTTACGTCATTTAGAAATTCAAAAAAGATTCAAAATATAGAGAATGTTTACGCATTTTTAGAACGATTTCGATAAAGGATTAAAAATGCAAGTATTTCGGGAAAATAATTCTGAGCAAAAATTTGTGTTTAAAACTAAACTTACGTTCACATTTATTCTTTTTTCAAAATGGCGCATCTAAAAAAAGACGTGAATTTTTTTTTTTTTTTTTTTTTTTTTTTGCTTTTCGAGAAGAAGTGTTCTTATTTTGTGATTAAAGAACGTAGTAAGACAAATGGTATAAGAATTTCTGAGAGAAAAATAAGCAACATTTATTAAGCGGAAAGAATAAAGTTGTCAATCATTGCTTCTGTATCGAAAGTAGACTCCACACGAATACCTTAAAATAGTGCGAACTGTTTGGAATATTACTAAAGTGAAACCAATAGTAACAAGAAAAGATTCACCGGCCCAGAAATCAATTGCAAATCATATGTAAGCGCCTATAACAACAGTAAACAAATTAATATACCAAGATTTATAGCTTAAAAAAGTTTAAAAAAATATAATGTTCGTCCTCTATTGCTAAGGAACGTAATTCTACTGAAGTAGGGTTCTCCATTTTGTAGAACTTTACCAAAACTATATGGCTGCGACAGAAAAAGATCTATTTACTGTCAAAAATGTGGAGAAAAAGCTATCGAAACCTGGTTCCGAGAATACAAAGGAAGTTTCAGTAAAGTCCTTAGGGTTGTCGTAGATTTCTCTTACAATGGTAAATTAAGAATTAGAAGAGTGGAAAGTGCAATGTTAAAATCAACTCTTCAGGAGAATAACTTATGGTCAATATATGCGTAAAAAAATTAAATTCCTTTATTCCAGCGATTTTCCCAGAAAATAGTTGGATTAAAGGAATCGTTGGAAAGGGAAACTATAATGATACAAAATCACGATTAATATTTCTAAGACTCCAGCTATATTCCTTGGAAAAAATGAAAATTGACAAAAATACATTGCATGCATACCTTTGTAACATGTTCCTGAAACATTTCGTGACGTTTCACCAATGGACTGCTGTGTATTTGGTCTGCGGAAAAGAAATCTTTGTTTGAGTAAATCTACCATCATTCATGGATCCTTGACAATAATGGAAAGGATCCATTATTGTCAAGGATCCATGTCAAGTGGAAAGGAGAGCAATACCCCTGAAATGTTCCCCTTGTATCTTAGAAAAAGCATTATGCAGACTAATAGTTCAGATACAAAGAAACATTTTAAACATTGAAAAACTGCCTCGAAATCGTTCTATAAATGTGTAAGTACCCTCTGTTCAAATGGAAGAACAATTTGACATTTAAGTTTATTAAACATTTCATTCAATTCGTAGTTATATTTTCTTCTTGTTAGTGATGCGGTTATGATATTAAACTAAATTTTACATTAGCAACGTATATGATGATGGTTTGATTGCATTCTGTAATTTTGAACCAAGAGGATTTACTTATTTGTACAAAGCTCAAAAATGCTTTCCAGCTATTTGAGTGATGATCGGAGACGTAAGTACAACTTTTCTATACTTGGCATAAAAATTGATTTCAAAGAGTATGAATATATTTTTTAACACCATTTGGAATTTTAAGAAATGCGGTGAAATTCAAAATAAAATTAGAACAATTATGTTAGACACACACTTAGACAAGGTTAAACACTTTGTTTCACTCGTAGTTATAATGTTCACTAGTGACGAATATGATGATGGTTTGATTACATTCTATAATTTTTAACCAGGAAGTATTACTTATTAGTAAAATTCTTATCAAAATTATTTAATATATTTGAGAGAGGATCTTGTAGACGTAAGTACAATTTTTCGAAACATAGTCATATTTTGCCCCTTTATCAAAAATCTTCTGTAAGCATCATATGAAAACATAAGTATTCCATTTTTTGAAATGAAAGAAAATTTTGAAACTCTGTTCTAAATGCTAAAACTCTTTTGAGCATTATATTAAAAATATAAATTATTTTTTTCCTTTTGAGTATGCTATATTCATAGCGAATTTTCAATGCTTATTTTCACCTCGAGACTCCTCTAACAAATATTTTTTTTATGCATATAAAAGTTATACTTTAACATGTTATATAATGTTACTATTAAAAAATAATATCAAACGGAGCTTTGAACATATTATTGACATTTATTTTAAAATTTAAATATTTAAAAAAAAATTGGAAATTTTCAAAACTATACTCCTTTTGTATTTATAAATATTTTGATATGAAATTTTTTTTTGCAATATTTTCAAGAATGTTTTAAAAAGCCGTAAGGGTCAATTTCACAAAAACGTGTTCACTTTTGGTCGTAAAAAATAAAAGGTTAATATATATGTTAAAATTCAGCAAAACCCTGGTATTCTCTACATTTAAAATTTTAAAAAACTACTATTCATTTTATTGCAAAGTGGTAACCTAATTTTGTTTTATATATTATATATATAATTCATAGAAAAAAAATGGAAGTTGTTAGTAAGTATTTGGGGCAAGAGTAGTGTTTTTGAAATGTATTGATGACCTGAAAAAACATTAATAGAGAAAAACTTTTTTTAAAGCTTAGAAAACAGAACAAATAATTATACTAAGTGCTTCAATGAATTTAAAATGCCATTTTAAAACACTAAATACGTGGTTTAATTAGAACTAATTGCATTTTTATATAATTTCAGAGCATATTTTTAATAATTGATCACTTTTTCAGAAAAAAAAATTGATTGCACTCTACTAACAAGAAAATGAGGCAAATACAAAATAATAACTATTAAAACCATTTTTAAAATTAGTTGCTTCCTATAATATAAATATTTTATATTTTGTATGAAAATATGATAAATAAGAATTATAATAATTAACTCTATATAAAACATAATTAGAATTTGCTCGATAATTACACAGCAAACAAAAATAACTCTATCTACAAATCGTTTATAATGAAAGTTGCATTCTGTAAAATGCAACAGTTATGATTAAAAAAAAATGAAATAAAAATGTAAATAAAAAAGTCCTATGCAAAGTTTTGCAAAGGACAGATTTAGCCACCCAAGGTTCGCTTTTTTTTATAATTATTATTAAATTACTCAATTAAGTATAAGAATTAAAGTAAACGATGAAATATCGAGAAATGGACAATAGTAAACTTTTTCGATATTAAAATTAAAGCCAACGATAAATTGTTAAATTGAATACTTTTCAACTACATGTAATTAAAATTATAGCAATCGATAAATTATTAAATAGAACATATTTAAGCTAAATGTAATTAAAATTGAAGCAAAAGGGAAAAAAAAAAATGAAAAGTGATATGGTACGCGAAAAGTGATCCAATTAAAACAATAGCCCCTTGGGTGGCTAATTAGTTTTATAAATGTTATAAATAAAGAAATAGTACGAGAAATGACACACATACCTGAAAAAAAATCGTGGTCAGGTCCCCCAATTTTTTTCGTTTATATTTTTCAGTTTCATTGCTTCTAATTTTTAGTTATCATACAAAGACAAATATCAATAGAAAGATAATTATTCAAAGAATATTATTAAAATAAAAAAAAATGATTTTTTGGTCATCTTTAGGGTACCAAATTCCCTTAACTGAACTGAAAGTCAAAAAGTCAAAACTCATTTAAATGTGTAAATATGTACCTATACATGCAAAAAAGCTGATAATTTTTTAAAACAAATATAGCAAATATAGCTGCAAGACATTTTTTCCATTCTTCTCTAACAAACCATTTTCCTATAGCAAATGCAAATAAATCAAGAAACAACTTATGGAATTAAAAGGAATCTCAGAACTTCGTGGATTCACTTAAGCAAACGAATCAAAAGAAACTCTTCTTCCACAAAATCTTCGATTAATCCATAAAAAAGCAAATAAGTTATTGCTCTTAAAGTGGTCGGACAGAACGACGGATATTACATGGCAAGGCAGGCGGATATTGCAAAATGAGAAGGTGTTTCAACTCGAGAAATCCAATTCCATGAGCAATTTCTTTTTGCGGATGACAGAACGAAAAACATAACTTTTGATGGTACGTCTTACATAATTTCCTGTTCAATGCAAAACTTTCTAGAAGTTAATAGGAACTTACCCATCTCGTATTGATTTTCCGTCACGAATTTTTAGACGTAATTGCATTTTCGAGTCTTGAAAACTAAAGAAATAAAGCTTTTTTAACATTAAAAGAGAGATATTAATTAAAACTAAACGTAGCAGAAAAGTCTTTGTGTTTGGTTTCTGCGAAATTAAGAAGGTTTCATTTTTCATATTCAGAGAAAATTAGCTATAAATAATTCAGGAAAATAGAATATTCTGATAGCATTCGAATATTCGCTTGTGAAGATCATGTTTCAGTTATTAATTTCAATTACAAAATATATTGATACATACTGTCGTTTGAATTTTAAAAAATCCAGGAAGGGAGAATATAGAAGCTGAGCCCTTGCATTTCATTAGAGCAGTTTTATTTGGTTGTATTTTAGATTTACAATATCTATTAAGTCTGCCATTTTATTTTTAAAAATGTCTTGGTAGAAAGTATATTTAATGAAATTAGTAGATTCCATATTAATTTTATTTAATATCTAATATTTATGAAATTACAATTTTATGGAGTAACGATTTTTGAAAAGGCTTAGCATTTGATTAACAACATTGTTAAGATTATGTTATTCCATTAACTTTAATTGGCATATAAATAATAAAATCGTCAGCTATTTGAAAATCAACTTGAGTAAAAACGCTATAAAGACGCAGACGATTTCTTTTACGGTTTCATACCGCTGATTCGAAAACGAGAATTGGAACAATACGATCAACTTAAATACGGAAAGCTCTGGAACGAGATGTGAAATTTCTATAAGATGTCAGCAGTTATTCTGTGCCCGAGTCGATATCTGTTCGGAGTCCGCTGCAGCAATTATTGTTCAATGGTCAGTCGGCTATCATAATCTGGCACTCATAATCAGTAATATTTAGTAGATTTTAAATTTACAATCTGTTGTGATTAATTCTATGTGACATTGAATAAGGTTAGTTTTCTTCGAGCATTAATGCCCCAGATAGTTACATGAAAATCTTACTACATTTTGTAATATTAATAATATGGTAGAAGCTAAGAATATATGATATATATATATAACTAAATATATTGCAAACATTTGCAGTTATTGATAAAAAAAAATTGATTCCTTTCAAATCTAAAACATTTGTTTAAAACGTAAATGTTTTTAAAGCAGTTTATTCATAAATTATTTTGAAATATGTTGCGTACAGCTCAATTAAGTACGTTTAATATTATTGCTGCTTTGAGTTTTATAAAAAATATTTAGTGTTAATAAAATAAAATATGTAATATTCTCTTAAACTCATATTCTTTTAAAATCTGTTCGGTTCAAAAATGCCTTATATACAAAAATAAATAAATAAACTTTATAAACAAGTTGTTTATGCTGTTCCGAAAATATTTTGCATTTTTAATAAATATTCATCGAACGAAAAAAAAATAAGAATTATATGTAAATTGTAATAAAAAAAGTAATAAAAAATCATGTGGATTATTTGCTTTTTTTCTGTTGCGCGAAAACCTATACAAAATAAAATGGGTTTCATTTTTAAATTTTCAAATCGAACAAGATTATTTCTGTTTCAATTTAACTGCTTTTATGAACAGAGAATACAGATAAATTATTTCTTAAGATAATTATAACTTTTGTAAAAGAAATAGTCTTATTGTTTCAAAAGAATATTACTTTAATCATTTTTTTTAAAAAAACTTCCTTTTATTTAGTAAATAAATATTTAGTATTTTTATTTAATAGGAAAGATAATAAAGCAATCGTTGTATTTTAAAAAGCTACTAAGCAATGTTTTTTACTCATTTAACATATTTCCAGAGTCAAAGCGCCCATTGTGAAAAAAAGAATGCGCGACATTAATAGAGTTCCTATACATTTCCCTAATTAAGGCCTAATTTATTATTTGAATTGCGATATTTAAACAAGAAACATTTTTCCTGACAATCTGGAACATTTTTGTTGCAGAATAAGAGTTACAGTATTTTAAATAACTTACTAACAAAATGTAATGAAATTATTAGAAAAGCTTAATTCGGAAACATATTTTTTCCCCATGATAATAAAAATGCAGCTGCTTGTCTTCGAGCTTAATAGAATAAAAATGTAAGTGTTACTTATATTAGTGATTAAAATAAAATAATATAAATCCATCGTTAAAATAAATGAATAAACATATTTATGAATTATTTTCTTAAAAAATGCTCTTAATTCAAAATATAAATATATTTTCTAGATGTTATTAAAAAAATTAATAAACATTCGGAAGTTTCAAATACTTATAGCACATTCATAAATAAATTATATTTTTGCAATATGATTTTTAACTATTAATTACATTTTCTAAATTTATTTTATCAAAAACATTTTATTTATAATAATTTATTCTACTAAAGTAAAATTTAACTAAGTTTCACAGTGAAAAAATGTATTGTTTCATAATTGTATACCTTTCAATAAAACATGATATTATTACATAATTGTATATCTTTCAATAAAACATGATATTATTACATAATTGTATATCTTTCAATAAAACATGATATTATTACATAATTGTATATCTTTCAACTGAACAAGGATTTCAAGTGTTATAAGGTATTGTTAAAGATTGTATGAAAATATACGCTTTGAAAACGAAACCAACAAAATGGTTTATTGGTTGGCTAGTAGATGGCGTTGGTTTCGTTTTTGAATCTTATCACAGCCAAAGGGTGTAATTTTTGACGACTATTTCCCCAAAATTTGATAAGTTTTAAACGTGAATTTGTACACGCATAGATAGACGCTTCAAATCTTGGAGTGAAAAAAAGTTATTTGAATACCTCCCTCCAAAATCAAAATAAATACATTCCATTGCTCCCATAAATATTTGAATGATCACCACAAAATGGCTTAAGCTTCGTTTATGTGTTTCAATATTCATAAGAAGTGGAGAGTTTACTAAAAGGTTTTCTTTCCAACATGCATGATATCAACACAGAAATTTTCCAACACATCAATAACTTAAAAGGAAAATTACTCCAAATTTTCACAGATTATTTTGTTTCAAATTTATTCTAACTATATTATAATAAAATTTTGTAACTAATCTGTCATTGAACTTACAACTATCTCTTGTGTCAGAGTTTGGGACGCATCTCCCACTTCTCAATTCATTGTCATATTAAATTCTAATGAACGTATATGAGGTCGGATCCCGTTAACACGCGTCTTGATAACGCGAGGGCCTGTTTTACTCGCAGTTTTACTATAGCTCCCTCGATAACGAATGGCAGAATTCTTCTTCTTCTTTTTTTTTAAATGAAATTCAGTTTGATCTTTTGTTCGGATGATGTCACGACTTGTTAAGAGAAGAAGACATTAATACTTTTTTTTTTTGTATTTCTAATTTTTATATATTGACGCCATTTCTCGGAAAGTGAAATGATCCAGTTTGGATATTTTTGTAAGAGATTATTTTCAAGATTTCGTGGTCTGAGAGATTTACACTGTACGTTCAACTATTTTGAATTGATCAAATTTTAAAAGTTTATATTATATATATACATATATATACAGAGAGAGAGAGAGAGATGTGGAATGAGCCGGCGCATTGCCTTGGTGAAACGGACTCTTTGTCAATTCTTACAGTCTCAGAAATCGCACGAATACTTAACCGACGGTCATATCGAATCAGATTACCGATTTGTTTTTCATACTGTCATCCGTTTTTGACGTGAAAGAGCGACCGGTGAGTCAATCATCTTCATCGTCTTCTCGACCATCTTGAAAACGCTTAAACCACTCAAAAACACGTGGACGCGATAAACATTCAGTGCCATACATTTCTTTAAATTATAAGTTTCTGTAGCGGTTTTTCCAAATTTCATATGAAATTTCAGAACAATTTGTTGCTCACTTATCATTTTTCTGGCGAGACAAAAAAAAAAAAAACAGTCTAATGCGAGTGAAGGCTACGAGTGAATGGATTTGTTTACGAAATCGAGTGGCACTGCATTCAAAAGAGCAGGCTTCACGCTAAACAGCTGTCGGTCACTGGTGTTTGGCGCATGCGTTCTTCTTCTGTAACAGCATCAGTTTCGTTATTTAACAGTCATACTTCGCATGCAAATTATATCACCGTATAAGAACTGTAGTGAATAGGAAAAGAGATAGAGGAATTGGAGAACATCATAGGAACACTATATTGGTTCAAGCAACTGTGAGGTGACATAATGAGAATGGATATTTGACTCGAATCCCTTCACTGGAGGTCAATTGGAATTAGATCCAATTATTTGGAATAATCCGTTGAAGAGTTCAGCAGGCCGGAAGAATTCCTTATTGTAATATTTAGTTAGCGGTGTGATTAAGTATATTCTCCCTTTTATTTGTTTTGATAAAACTTATCCCAACTGTGAGAAAACTGATTTATATTTGCGCTTTTCACAACTGTTTTTCTTATTTAACTTTCTGTTTATTATTTGGAACTCTGGTGAATTTTAGAGCTCCCGTTTAGTTTTTTTTTTCTTTATTTTTTTTATTTTTAAGAACAAGTGATGATAAATTTTGTAAAATAGCTCACAGAAAGATTCGTTAAAGAAATTTAGTCATAAATCTGCGAAGGGGTTCTAGTTATTATGACTAGTTATAATATTATTAGCATTGATTCCACTTTTATAATTAATCTTAGTTCTTTATTCCCCCTTTCGTTAAATAATGACCTTACCTCTTGCAGGAGGTCAATTCATTTCTTATCTAAGGTTTTGTTCAGTTAAGAATTTGTGATAATTTTTTCAAATTACTTGTTAATTTAATTCGTTTGATTCCAATTACTTACTTGTTTAGCTCATTTGTTGGCTACATTTGCCTAAATTTACTTTGTAACACGGGCTATTCGCGAATATTCCCTTAATTAAAATCAGAGTTTTTGTTCTGATTTTATATTTAAGTTTCCAACTACTTTCCAATCAAATGAAGCGTGATGATGCAAATTCAGTTAATTTAGAAGTTGAGTGAATAGATGAAATCAAGTCGAATAAAAGCGACTGAGAATTGTATTGAGATATAATGAGGTAACGGTAATAAGAAGAGTCCTTGTGTGAAGTTCACGAGAGTTTTCTTGCGTATCTACGGGATTTGTCGAGACAAGGACTTACTGAGAGATTGCTGTCTTATTGAATATTTGAAGGTTGTACTCGTATTGTAGTCCGGTAAGCATATTCTTTGATATATTATAGAAGTTGTTAGTATTCGCGACTAGAGGCTTTGTAACAGATTGAGAGCATTCCCTTTATTAGAAAATCGATAAACACACTATTCAGAAATATAATCGATTATTTTACTTACTTAATTTGTGCTTGAATTTAAGCTGAAATTTAGATTTGTAATTAGAGGATTTAAGATGACAGACGAGTCGGGTAGTAGTATTACGTCACAAACCTACTTCAGGTAAAATACGAGTATTAATGAAAAGTTGTTTTGAAAATAAAATTTCCACAAAAAAAAGCAACTTTCTCTTTCGCTTTTAGTAAAGATTCTAATCCCGTTAAAATATAAGTTGTCATGAGCGATTAATTCGAAATGGAGCGAAAGATTTTCTCAAATTGTCTGGGTCTGCTGAGAGAAATGCAATAAAGAGATATCCAAAATCAACAAGTTGTTGCTATTTCTTCTTTTGAAGGTATAATAGTGGACTTAATTTTTTGCAGAGACGATTGACATCACATTACTCCAAGTTAATCATATCGTTGATAATTGCTAACGAGAACAGATTGTTCAGTAATGATAGAAAATCAGGAGGAAAAAACGGAATTGGGCTTTAATGGTATATTAAAAGGACGATGTTCCCGTATCACAATGACCTGGGTGATTGCGTTCACTGAACAAAAAATGTATATCAACAAATCTTTGAATACTGAGAAAAGGATATAATTAAACCTCCTTGTTATGATTAAGCATCTTCAATCTTGTTAGGCAGAAAAACACAGGTTATGTTTAGATTTGCGGCAATTAAATAAAATATGTGGTGAAAGATAAATTTCCTATAGTTAGGAATGGAGGAAGTTTTAGATTATTTGGGGAACACTATAAGTATCTCAATTTTCTATTTAACGAATCGTTTCTTCCATGTGCCCAGTCAAAGAAAAATGTATAAAATACCAAACCAATGTACACCAAACTTCATTAGGTTTATTTTCAAATTACAGTTTATTTTGTAGATTACTTATATTGTTCTTAAGGATTTAATAAGTGAAAATGCGGTAGGGTTGTTGTATATATGATTGTTTTTATCCTACCTTTCCGTAATGAAGTAGAGAGCTTGGAAAAATTCAAAGGATTCTTAAAAGTAGCTTCAGGATTTGGATTACAATTAATTTTCATAAATGTCAGTTTCTAAACTGGCTAATCGAATTTCTATATTACATAATCGAAGAGGGTATAATTCTTCTCTCTCCAAATAAAACTATAGCAGTGCAAAATTTTCCTTAACCTTCAGAGTTAAAAGAAATTGAAAGTCATAATCAGGATATATCAAAAAAAATTGTGTCAGAATTTTCAAAAATTGCAAAATGATCGAGTGATATGCTCCACAATGGAGAATTCCAATTTGGGTCATCGCAGAGACAATCTTTTGACAGATTGAACTAACTTTTGTGCCAAGAGCCCTGTACTACTCTTTTTCCAGCAGATTGCACTAGATATTCATGCTAGTAGCTAGGTTTCGGTGCATTGTTGTTGCAACTCTCAGATGATGGACAGTTACATTAAATACATTACACGAGTAGAGAAATGTCACCATAACAAGAAAAATTATTAAGTTATGAACTTGAAGTACTCGCAACCATCGAAGGTCTTAAGAAATTTAGAAGTTACCTTTTGAGAACTAAATTCAAAATAGTCACCGGCTGTGAGGCTTTCCAGAAAACAATGCCAAGGAAAGCTCTTTCAACGAAGATAGCCAGATAAGTGTTGCTATTGGATGAATTCGAATTCGAAATCACCCACAGAGATCAAATCAACAGACGAGACTAGTAAATGCACATTTAGCAGAAATATTGTATAGCAGAAATATTGTATTGTATTGTATTGTACGGCTGTTTGGTCAACCGTTTTCAGAGAGAGAGAGAGTAATTGTAGTAAGAGTTTACCTGTACTACACCAATCGTCTTAATTCTGATAATTTTATTTCATGACTTATGGTAGATCATTGATTTTGTCCATTTTAAAAATATTCGCGATTTCTTTTACTGTGGCAGAAGCTGCCATTTTCTGTGGCTGTTTGCTCGACGTCTTAGGTTATGAATGTTTAATCTGAGTTTAAATACTAAATTTGTAACATTACGAAGAAACTCGGCCGATGATAACTCTATAATTTGTTAATTAAGTTATTTCATTAACAAATACAATCAGTGTTTTAAAAATAGGAATTTCGGTTTTAATATTACTTCTCCCCTTGCGATAAGAACAATCTTTTTCAATACGAATACTTTTGTTGTGCTGGAAATCTTTTGCAATATTAAGAATTAAGGAATGATGGTGAAAAACATACGAAGCCTGTAGCTTACAGAGAAAATTTTCATGCACATTTTCGTTTCGTTCTTCAATAAATTTGGATATAAAACCAAATCATTAAAATTCGATGTGCGAGAAAATTTGGTTCAATTTAAAACGGAAAGTAATGCAGTAACCACTTTAAAATAAAAACATTTCTCTCTGTTTAAATTATAAGGTGGATTAAATTAATTGGTTTTCACATGAAAAACATGAAATTACATTTGTATTAATTCCAATAATATTAATATTTAAATAGAAATTAAAAAAAAAAAATTCCCCATAACTACATACTACGAATGTTTCGTATGACGACAAAAGCAGCTTCAAACCTTTCATTTCAAACAATATTACATTTTGCAATTGATTAATAAATAAACATCATATAAAAAGTCGAACGTTTCTTACACAAAATAGGAACATAAAATCCCCATTTCTTTTTCTTACATTTTAATCTTAAATTTTTTTAAAAAATAAAACTCAAAGCAAAGCTTGTTTTTAATTAACTATTAATAATTTAATAAATTGTTCATTTTCAAAGACATATATGTATGTCAATTCATAACTTAAAATATATTGTATTACATCCCATTTTTTTTATAAGAAATTCTCCTATATATTATTGAATTATGTCAATTGTATAAATAATATTGAAAAAAAAAATAGTATTAAGAGATATATATTTTCAAATACGAGAACGAAACGTGCTGAGAGTTTATTGACTTCCTATAATTCCAAAGAAAAAATAAAATATACTTTCGGCGAATATTTTAACTAAATAAAGCACATATAAATATTTACATATTACGTAAGCGCTATGTAAGCAAGAAAAAAAGTTATCGACTTCCGTTTTGCGTGTTTTTTAACCAAATTAAACAGGAAATCTTATTATTATTGTCATTGAAATAATGAATAATAAATCCATAAGAAGATATTTCATTGATTTCAATAACATCCGTTTTAAATTCGATTTAACTTCAATGACATTCATATTTTAAAAGTTTTTTCCATCTATCATTGGCAACGCTAATCAAAAACTAAAACAAGTTAATTCAATACAAAAAGCAAATCAATCCATTCTTAAAAAAAAAAAAAAAAAAAAAAAAAAAAAAAAAAAAAGGAGAGCCTTGACAAAAGAATTAATCGCTTTCTTATAGAATGATTAAGTTCGAAAACTGGCTTGGAAAAAGGAACGGAGCATTCGAGTCACTGGAACCCAATCAAAACGCAGGCTCACGTCCCTGACCCGCCAAAAGGTTGCACTTTTGAATTGGTCCATCGCAATCGAAAGAACAACCGTGTGTGTTCGAAATTTGCTCTTTTACTCAACCATTCGTAAGATAAGAAACGATATTTTTGTAAAAGACCCAGATAAAGATGGATCGTTTGGGACACGGCAGATGATTCCACTCGAACAAAATATCGTGCTTTGTTGTAACAATATCGTTTGGTAAAAGAAACATCTTTACTTCTAAGAAATGGCACAAGGTAAACTCAATTGAGATGGGTAAAAGCGAAAGATGTATTCAGTGAAAAAAATATGTTTTCTTTCGTTGTGTTGTGTGTTATTAACCTTCAAGATATGAATACAAAGTTTGTGATTACTTTTGTTTATTTACTTTAACAATCACATCGTTTGCTTGTTTTGGTTTTGTTCGAAATTAATTAGGAAAGATTGTGCACACAGAGTTAGATGTTTCTAGTTTTTTTTATTATTGAAACGTTATATTCAATATTTTGAAACCAATATGTTTTCTGAAGAGTAGTTTCTCGTCAAACTGCAATATGACATGAAATGGTGATATTGCTCATAAAATATATTTATTTTCCAGTACATACAGAATCATTTACAACTATGTCTTTGTGAATGTTATTAAATTACTTATATAATTATAATTTCTCAAAACTCAGGTTTTTCTCACATATCATATCCCATCTATCTTTTCCTGAATTCTTAGGAAATCTTGCTGATCACACGTAATACTGTTTAAAATATATTAAAAACTGAGTACAATTAAATACAGAAATGACAGAGGGTATTATAGCAATGTAAACTTTTACAACGATTTGTAATAAATTATTCAATAGCCGTAATGAAAAAAATTATAATTCTAGAAAAAAGATGCTCTAAAAGCTTTTGTACTTTACAAAAAAAATTTCAAATAAAGTATTGCTTGTTTCTCCAATAAAATTTAGAGAAGAAAAATAATAAAATTACTTTTAAACGAAAAGTGCCGATGATTTTTTTTATTGAAGAATGCATGATGTTATTGAGCTACTTTATAATTTTATTATATATATATATTGTATTTTTTGTAATATAAAATTCTATTAGACGCTTACAAGATTAATTTTTAATACAGGAATCGATCTTTATTTTCATTATATAAGATGCACTCTAATTTTAAAATGAATTTTTAAGGTAAAACTCTGCGCGTCTTATACATTTGAAAATATAGTTTATATTTGTGTGTGTGTGAGTATTCGTCGCGCATAAATTATTATTCTATTATTCTAAACTGAAAAAGAAGAAAAAAACCTTCTAATTTGATCAAAAATCGTAACATAAGTCATATCTGTCCTCAATAAAAATTTAATACATGTTTGAAAAATTTAATGAAATTGAAATAATAATTATTTTTTGCTAAATATTTCACTGGGAAACTTCAAATATTTTAAAGAACCACAATTTACAACATTATCAAAAGATTTGATCAAATTATTTTTACTTATGAAAGAAGCTTAAAAAGGACCCAAATTACGCAAAAGTAAAAAAAAAAAACAAAAAAAACAAGGAGGCCTGACAAAAATATCTAGAAGAAATTATTTAATTTGACTTTATTTTCGGTTATATTGAAATCCCTATTTTACACATGACTTAAAATAGTATATCGATCAAATGACTAAAATTGGTTATGCTTTTCAAATCAGTTCTATTCTAACTATTAAAAGCCTGAAAATAAATTTAATTTTTACCGAAAAGCATTTTATACACATACAAGTGTAACGGGGCATCAAATTGTTACATGCTTCAACAAGAGGTCACCCCAGGAGCACGTTCCATGATGAAAGGAAACGAAACCAACAGTTATTTGAAACTAGAACTGTTATTTTAACGAATAATAAAAGAAAGTGAAATTTCTTTGGTTAAAATAACTGACGGGCAAAAATAGGTTTTGCCACTCCATTTGGATATTAATAAAAATACTATCGAGAGCACTTTTTTAATTGAAGATGTCATGAAATCTTATTTTGATTTTCCTTTAAAAAGTAAATCGAAGAAACCAGTAGATGAATCTGTTGAAATAATAAATCACACAATCAACAAAAACTCGGCATAAATTCAAATTGTAACTATTTGCAGAGTTCGATGACTTACAATGATTTGCAACGATAAAGATTGCAGTTTATTTTGAGTGTTATACTTACATTTATAGCACCTTTTAAATTTTAGGACAAGTAAAAATAAATTAAGGAATATTTTATTAAAATATAGTCTGGAAAAAATAATTTAATGGCTCAAAGTTCATGAAAGTAAGGCTTTATTTTTCTGTTTCATAAATGTTTCTAGATGTTGTTATTATATTCTCAATTCATATTTGTTTTTATCTAGGTTAGGAACTATGAAACCAAGAAAAAGAGGTTTTTTTGTACGTTCTTTATGTTATCAACTAGTTACTCTCTTCTGAATATAAACATTCATGAAAAACTTTTAACTTTGAGGGAAATATCTATATTTATAAAAATGTTGTGATAATATAACGTACAGAGAAAAATCGTTGACCTGATAATGTTATTTGCATAATAAATTCCATTGCTGAAATAATTCCTTCATTATGAAAAAATATTTTGAAAAATTATTATAAACACGTTTTATATATTACACACTCACATATATCTGATATGAGTATGGTATGATATATATTGTTTAAAATGTAAGATTGTGAGCTGAAAAATATATTGAATTTTGAATAAAATACGTTTCAAAAGATGCACTATTCCAATTTGTTCGAATTTAATATCATTTTTGTGATATTTTTATAACAAAAATTTATTAAAATTTTATGGATTGTTGCAGAAAATAAACACGATTTTACTTTGCAATTATTGAGAATCAAAAAATTAAATATAAGTTTAAATTGCTTGCAAATAACCCTAAATAATATGGAATTATCAAATTAAACAAACTAAATTTTCGGCTAAATAAACCAGAAACTATTTGCAATCTAAAATTCTAAACTGGAACATCTGTAGTTATTGAAAAAAGAATAGCTAAAATTTAATGCTGAAATTACTGTAAACAAAATCAAATTTTTATTTGAATTCGGCGATTTTGCAGAACAAGAAAACAAAATTAGTTGATTTTCGGAATTAATTTCAAAGAGAGCTATAAATTGAGTATCATAATGGTATATACACCACACACAAATAAACACATATGTCTGGCTTAGGTAATGAATGATATATTTTTTTACAAATGTTTCAAACCTTTCTGAAAAATTAATTACTAGTTTACCAAGTCAGTGCAACCTTATATGATTTGGACAAGGATCTATGTTTGTTTATAATTAATTTATTTTTCAATTTATGTTCAAAATTGGTTTTTTAGAACCATTTTTTACCGAAATGTATTTTGAAAATACACTCCATAACAAAAAAAAAAATAAATAAATAAATAAAATAAAAAAAAAAAATGGCGCACCAAGAAGGAGCTGCCCGATTGTAATGATATTTTGTATGCAAAGATATTTGAAACCTGCTGAGCATGCAAACATGCAAATTATTGAAATTTGATGTCCAATGAATGAATAGCGGGACCTACAGCGCATCGGAACTGCGCACTCAGCAGGTGTATATAAGAAGCGATTCTCAAACAGGTGGTAAAATTTTCTGTTGCATTGCGATTTAGAATACCTTTCAATGACTGAAAAAATGCCTCACCGCAGGATTCGAGCTCATTACGAGCAACTGTCAGAGTTTGAAAGAGGTCGTATCATTGGATTGAAAGAAGCAAATCGGAGAGTCGCTCGTCATGTGGGTCGAAGCGATGCGGCGATTAGAAGATGCTGGCAAGAATGGGTGAACAATACCAGATTTCACCGTCACGATCGTAGCGGTGGAACTAGGGCCACAGCAGATTGGGAGGACAGAGTGGCCGTGAGAATAGCTGTCTCAGCGCCTGATTCATCGTTATCAACCATAAGACGTGCGACCCTCACACGACTGTTCATCATGACCATTCACAGACGGCTGATAAGCTGATAGAGCGAAACGTTTGCTAAACCGCCTGCCACTCCCGTCTGCACACTGTCGAGCCAGTTTACAGCGGTACTAAGCTCGATCAGGTTGGAATGATGCTGCCTGGGGACGTGAAATGTTTAGCGACGAATCCCGCTTCCAACTGTGTCCTGACGATCATCGAAGACGTGTCTGGAGACGCCCAGGGCAGCGTGTCGATCCTGCTTTCACTATTGCACGCCACACAGGCCCTCCACCAAGAGTTATGGTGTGGGGTGCCATTTCCCTTGATAGCCGGACCCCTTTGGTCGTCCTTAGAGGCACACTTACAGTACAGCTGTACATCGACAACATTCTCAGACCTGTTTTACTACCGTTCCTTTCGCAGTACCCTGGCCTTATTTTTCAGCAAAATAATGCCACACCATATACGTCACGTGTTGCTATGAACTGTCTTACAGCTTGTCAAACACTTTCTTCGCCAGTCAGATCTCTCTCCAATCGAGCATGTTTGGGATATGATGGGAAGGCGATTGCATCTACCAAGAAAGTTGATGACTTTTACCGACAATTGGAGCAAATTTAGCAAGAAATACCGCAGGAGACCATCAGGGAGCTTTATCACTCTTTGCCACGTCGTGTGGCAGCTTGCATCCAGGCTAGAGGTGGGTCAACACCTTACTGAGCTCGTTACTTTGTAACTATGAAATAAATCATTCAATTTTTCTCAAATTTTAATCATTTTCTATTCTGTACATAGTTTTCCTTTCCGCCAACTTTTGCTTCCTTTTAAAAATTTTTTTTGGGGGGTCGTTTTTTTTTTTTTTTTTTTTTTGATATAGAGCGTATACTTGAATATAAGCCTATATAAGGTTTGATAGAAGGCCACTCTTATTTCAAACTGAAATTGTGATGATTGTAATGATAAATGGAAAATCTGAAAAAACACGTGGCTATCTACTAAGTTCTACTTCACTTAGGTCAAAAGGGACAAAGAAAAAAACACTCAATATTATTATTTTTATGATAAGAATTTTATTTCTATTTGAAATGATTCAAATGTAAGTAAGAAAAGAAATAAAATTCACA
Source organism: Nephila pilipes (assembly GCA_019974015.1). Lineage (NCBI taxonomy): Eukaryota > Metazoa > Arthropoda > Arachnida > Araneae > Nephilidae > Nephila > Nephila pilipes. Next base: position 392,538 of record BMAW01015427.1, on the reverse strand, counting down.
TATTCTCTGGACTCTAGTTTCCAAATCTTCTAACTGTTCGATAACATGTGACCAGGAGAACAAAAAAAAGAAAAAAAAATGTATAGTATAAAAGATTACAATAATCCTAATATTAAAAAAAATAAACTTATGAAACAAAAAAAAAAGTTCGCATGAAGGTATTACAGCTGTTAGTGAAGGTAGTAGGATGAGGATTTAAATTTTTTTCAAAACTTACAACGAAAGTTTATTCAAATGTATGGTGATCAAAGTTTATCATAGCAATTTCATGGAGTTGAACTCGCTACAAACGGAAGTTATTTCCCAGAACAACAAAAATAAAGATGTTACAACAACAAAATATTTTTTTTCTCCTATTAGCTTACTGGATTACTATTAGCGTATCTATTAGCTTACTGAAGCACTAGGCGAAGCTGAATTCGTCGTCAGAGAGGACCTGGCTCCATCAAGAAGCTACAAATATTTTAAGAAAATTCATTATAGTATATGTAAGAGCAATTAAGGACTCCAAGAATTGACAGATCATTTCGTTTCTTCAACTCCTTAACCACTTTTCTAAAGGTAAACTTACTAGATCAAAATAATGACTGTCCTAGGAAGTCATACAAATGAAGTTCGTTTTCAGGAATAGTTTATCTACAAATACTGCTCTATGCACTGCTGGATTTCCTTCTTAGTTTCCTTTACAACGTAGTAGAGTTATCTGTTTCTCAACTTTAAAATTAACTTTGAAACTACCAATCCCCTTGTGGCGACTGGCTTCTTCTACCCGATTTTTGTTCCATAACTTAATCAAATATAATTAACACTAAAAGTCAACAACCTACAAAGACAGACACTCGACAAATGTCACACAACTATTTATTTAATAGCCTTGCAGTATAATATCTGATGGATACGTGTTCTCCTGGATAACACCTTAGGTAGATTCACCCATTCAACTAATAGCGAACCAATAGTCTCTTACCCAAAATTTCTCCAGTTGAGGCTGACTTGATTTCTCGACTCCGTTACGACCACTATCACCCGCTGCAACTACCGCATGATCTCATCTACCGCTTGTAAGGCGGCATACACTCAGCGCTAGTCCCACTCGGCCTCTATCCTCGAAATATCCCTTTGCTTATATACTCTCCTATTTAGCTCATTTCATTTTATTTCTACCTGCTTCTAATTTGCCTGATCACGTTTCATTTTGGTTGGGAAGAAACTGTTATTTCATGCAATCATTCTCAATTAAAATCCCCAAGGTTAATGAAGAGAAAATCACGAATAGCCCAACATCACATACTTGCTCTGGCCGTATTACCTGCAGGTACCATAGTAAGTAATCATAAATATTATTAAATTCATTAATATATTTATTAAGAAACTAAGGATAGAAACATCAAGAATGATAACAATATACATAATTAAATCCAAACGTAAATATACTAGCCAAAAGAAATTTAATAGGTACAGTTTTAAGTAGTTAAAACATTGACTAAAAATTAGTTAATACATATAATAATCACGATTTGTTTTAATACAATTTCCTAATTTTGAAAAAAAAAAAAATGAAAATAAACTTCAATTTTCGAAATAAAATATCTACTAAAAGTCTTATTAGCTTTAATTTTTTGTTGAAATTTTTATGGATGATACCACATTTGGTTTCAAGGCCAGTAGTTACAACTATTCCATAAACCCTTTCGTGTGCAATCCAGACAGCACGCAACGACGCTTTCTGTTGTTTAACATGCTGCATTCGTACATCAAAAGAGAGCAATAGCCCTTATTAGAAGCCTCCATTTCGTGCAAGTGGGAACTTTTTTCCAATTCACTAAACACAGAATTTCCGCATGGTTGTCCAAATTAGATCTACAACCTTCTCAGAAACCGTGGAGCACACTTCGAGAGACGCTGAAGCATCGAGAAATGTTTATTATAACACAATAATTGCAGCTTATTTTATTGTAAACCTTAGGAAAGTGATAATGACTCCCCTAATGTTCTGTTTATAGCCTTTGCCGTTGGAAATAGTTTCCAGTAATGATTTCTATGAGAGGGATTACCGATTTGTCAAGGTTTATTGCAATAAGGAAGAAATAGAATGTCTTGGGAGACGATGTCTATTGATCGAGATTAAGAATCATCCAAAGCTTAGCATTTTTGGAACAAAAAAAATCTCATAATCAAAGAGCTGTTTTTCATTATTTCTCGCGATTCATACTTAACCTCTTCGATCCCGGCGTCGTATGCAGGAGACACTAAACATCACTTTCAAAAAATGCTCCAAGTTAAGTAAAAGGCTTCATTGGTGTCCAGAATTAGTTCTTTTTCTTGTTAATAGATGGTAGTTCCGAAAAAAATTATTTTTAGTGAACATTTTGTATTCGTAACTTATTTATGGTAAAATGAAAATGGTGTTTTCCGAGGGAAAGAAAATTATATGCTTGCGCGTCGCTAAGTGTTCATATTATTTGTGTAATAAAAAAAATATTAAACACATTGTTGAATGCCTTAAATTTGCTGATTTATATATAAAATTATTAATTTCTTACTCAAATCTTCCTAATTCTGATTTAGAACGCAGTGTCGCCTGTAGGAGACATTGGGTCAAAGGCTATCAAAATCCCTCGATTTGAAACTATAATTATGGCATATATTTCAACTCGGAATGATATTCTTTAATTGATAACTAAATTCACCAAATGTAGATATTTAAAAGATACGGTAAAGAATCTGTACCTGTCAGGAAATGAAATGAAACAGCTCTTAGTGATCACTGTAATTATGTCTAACTTAAAATTTCCCATAACTCGAACGCATTTGGCAGAAAAAACTATAACAACTCTTGTACTAGCAGACAACATTTTTTGGAAAACCCGAGTTTTCATTAATAAATAACTTAAAATTGAGAAATTATTTAATTGTATAAGGTAAAGTGAGAGAGAAAAAACGAATGATAAAATTTTTGGAAATTAGGACTCTTCTGCAAACAGTTGGGACAGGAATATTTTGCGATTAAAATTTTACATTATGCTCATTTTGCTAATTATTATGAATTACCCATTAAATTAAGATTAATGAACTATTTTAAATTAACATTAGGATGTTACTTTGTCCCCATGTCTCCTGCAGGAGACAATTTCTCAAAAATAAAAATAAAAATAATTCTTTTAACATTTTTTTCAGTACTTTTTCATGTATTTAGAACCAATTGATACAACTTATTCTAAAATTTATGGTTCAAAGTTGACCTTGGGTCAGAGGAGGTTACAACACTTAATGCTTCAAATTTTGCAATTTTTGATTTTGCTTTTAGAGGCCACTCTGCTGATTCTATAGGTATGTTATTAATTAGAATTCTATAAAAAGAACATTCGAAAATGGAATTTTAAAATCGCGCACAAATGTACCACGCCATTGCAAAAAAATATCTGCGTTTGCATTTTTCTCAAAATGGGGTTCGGCTTAAGAATCTGGTACATTTCCCCCAATATCTATTGCATTCATCAAGCCGATATTTTGCATATCATGAATTGAGATTATTTCTTATAGAGGGAACATAATGGTTTTTCTAATCAACACTCAAAAATTGTAAGTATTGTGCCATATTAGAGCGAAAATATTGGGAAATTCGAATTAGATATATATATTTATATATATACATATATACACTACTGTCACAGACTTAAATTTCATCGCTTCTGTGATAATATTTAATAAATTTGAATTGCGAGGTTAGGAATTTTGTTGATGATCTCAAGAGAAAGTTAGCATAGGTATAAAGGCATATCATGATTTTTATTAGTTTGATCTTAAGTTTGGTTTTCTCACATTAATAAATAAAGCAACATTCCCCTCCCCCCAAGAATGCAGCCTTTATAAAACATAAAAAGAAGTTTACAAAGTATGAATGGAGTACATTGTTTCTAAAAATAATAAATATTAAATATTAGGTATGAATTTAAACTCTTTTCATATAAAAGATAATTTTATATTAGACAATACTAAATTAAAGATGACGAAAAATGCAATAATCAAATATTAACATTTCAAGTATTTCTTTTTCTGTGTTCGACTTCCTTCAGTAAATATTTTCTCAGCATAACTTGCTTTATGTTTGAAAGTATGTCGAGGTAATAGAATTTGGTTAACATAGTTTAATAATTTTTATATTTTTGAATCTAGTTACATTGTATAATATGATCCTTAAAGTATTTATTCATTTTAAATATTTTTAAAAAGAAGTTATTTTTATTTTGCAAACTTATTAATTAATTTGCCCATTTTTCACTACAGCTACTCTTTGGTAAAAATGTATTAACAAAAAAATTAATGAATAAATATTTACAATAATCAAAAATGTTGAATTAAAGCGATATAGTCCTTTTTACATATATATTTTTGTATAGGCATTTATATAGCAAGAAAACGAGTTTATTTAGGTTTATTGGTAGTTTACATAACATCTTTCTTCAGAGAGAGTGATTTTTTCTATGAAAAATACATTATTTTAACTTCTACACTAATACGTTTAAAAGTCCATGTTAAATTTAAGACAAAAATAAGGTAAGGTAATTGTAGTTTCAGTGTTACTTTCGAATTTAACTAACAGATGATTCTATTACTTATGAAAGGAAGTTAAAAAGAAGCTATAGCAATGCATCGAGTGGAATTTGCGGAATAACTTTTTCCTGAGGGCTAAGTTAATATTGTTTGGGTGACTTTCCGGGACAATCGCTATTTTAATCTTGGAAGGTTACCGGTTACATTTATTTGATAGTTAAGATATCGGATAAATGAAATACACTATTGGTTCTGCTGAATTTTTAATGCGTTTCATGACCGCGCAAATTAGCTACAACCCATGAATGAATCGCAGTGTTTATAGAACCAAATAACTGCTAGTAAAATGTCCAATGATGACTGTATTACATTCTCTAGTGAATGTAAACCTGTAAGCAAATTCTTCTTCTTTCATATATTTATTATATTTAATATTACACTCATTCTACTCTTTATCATTATATATAATGTGTGTGCTCGTGTGTAATGATTTCATTTAAACTTAATTTAATGTTCTAATTTTTCATATACTTTTACCGCTTCTAGAGGAAAACTCATCTTACTTTCTGATATAAAGCCTTTTGAGATTTTAATTTAAGTGAGCACGCTCTATAAATCTGCTCAAAACCGGTTTTCGCCAGTTTCATATCCGATGAGAGATTTCCTTATAGACTTTGCGTCTTCAGCTAAAATACCTGAATCTAATACCACGTGACCCAAAGAAATCCTTGCATATAAATTCCAAGTAGAGAAAATTTCAGTCTCTCCCACTTCAGCTATGGTGGCGAAATGACGCGATTAGCGTCCGTAAATATGATGTAATTTATCACGATGTAATTACCTCTCTCTCTTGTAAGATTAGTAAACTTCTAACTCAAGAATTTCAAGTTTCTTCATTGTGCCAGTAGCTAATGCAAACATTTGTAAAATGGACAATAGTAACATATATGTATATATATAACTTTTATCGCCAGGTCAATATGTCATTAAACAGATTAAGGGGAAGAAAAATCAAGAGAGTATGAACTTACTTATTTTTTTTTATTTACATTCGAGATTGAATTAGTTTAATTGACGTCCTACTAGAAGCAACACAAGGGCTACTGGTGATGGACTTCGTAATTTTGAACCTCGGTCAAGTGACGAGGTACGACACCTGTGCTGGCAGTCTCCTACTCCTAACTTCCAAGCCATGTGAACGGAAGGTCTTTGAACCCCGACAGATTTAACGTCCATCAACCCCGGCTGCACGACAGGTCTTTAGTGGTATCAAGGTTCGAATCCACGGCTCGACGAAAACCGCCCGCCGCGACCACTATGCTTCGGCTGCTATATTTACATTCGAGACTCCTTTGAAGAGAAATAAAGTTCTTTCATTAGAATGATAAAATTATGTATTTTTTCATTTTAAGTGAAGTAAAACTGGGTAAAAATGAATTTATCGAGAAAATTAAGAAAGTAGTTCAATTTTATTGACCGTATTACCTGTTGTTTTGCAAAATATCAAATTTGGAAATTAAATCTAATGTGAAAACTAAAATGTTTTTTAAAAAAAAATAAAGAGGAAAGTCAGTACTAAAAGTAAGATGTTTTTAATTTTTTCGACTTCTTTGCATTTATCACGATTCAGTTTGAAATAAGAGCGGCTCTATCACCCTCAAGTTCCTTATATCACTTTATTCATACTTTTAATTCGTTTTGATACGAGGTGTAAGAAACACACATGTATATCGATGCAATTTGGCTTAACGATAGTAAATCTTTAACAGTTCCACTCGAGATTTGTTAACTGAAGCTGAATAGCCTATATTCCACGGAAGCAAATAGAATAGAAAGCCCAGTCATTCGGTCTCACATACCATTAACAGAAACTCAATGAACCCGTGAAAAAGTAATAAAATGGTAAACCGAATTATTTTAATCGTAATCGATCGATTTCCGCTATGATCGTCAAAAAGAAACATAAATGCACGTTTAAACTGTTTGCATTACTTTTTTAGTCTTATAAAAAGTAACACTTCATCAAAAGTAAAGGAGCGCGAAGAGATGGGAAAAAAATTGAAACAACAATTTTATTCTCTAGTATATAAATAAAGTGTGTCTTCTTGAGTAATGTGTTTTAAAAAATATCTTTTTTTTAAGTAGTTTGAAGAGCAAAATCAACATTGTTACCGATTATATATAAAAGATATTAGATATTTAAAGAACTGCTAATAACTTAAAAATATAGTGTTCTGGCGTTAATCAGGAAAATAACGGACCAAAGCACCGCAAGGTTACCGAAAATGTTGGATTACAGGTGATTGAGTAAATGTAAAGGTTATAGGCCCAAGAGCCTGATGTGGCTATTCTGCACCAAACAAGATTTAACTGTGGTCTAGACGTGGAAAAATTGAAGGAAAGACAAAAATTGGTTGATAAAACGGAGGGTCGAAAATAGAGAATAATCGCTAGGGTATCCTGGGAGAGCATAACCCATGTTTATCAAAGACAGTAAACCCCATAGGAAAGAAGAAGATCACTAGGATGCCTAGGGGTCATGACGCCCCTTACTTATCAGAAGGAGGCAAGTCCCTGCCCCCCCTGATATAATCCCAGGGGCAGGGATTATATCGGTTATATCCCCAGACGCTGGGTACCCATTTTAGTCACCTCTTACGACATGCATAAGCTGTAGTGGGACTATTCTGTCATTCCCGGTCACCACACGGGTCCTGATGGACATAATATTTTTAAATGTTATTGTGCTCATGGGGCGATTAATTAATTTTTAATTTTTGTATTTTATCTAAATTTACTATAAAACTGCATTATTTAATATTGTTATAGATGTCTATGATACCTTTTTACTAAAATATAGCAATTATTAATTCTTTGAATATTTTAAATACATCTTTAATACTTTTCAATTAAAGAACTACATGAAAAATGCTTATGATGTATTTAAATAGAAAAATATATGTATTCCTTTCAAAATTTAATACAGAACACTCAAATAGTCAAACATATAAAACAATTAAAACTACAAAAAGTACATTGTTTCTATTGATATCCTGCTTTTTTCCCCCGTTGAAGTAGATGGGTTCGAGCCCTGATGCCGCTAAAGAATGTTAATGAACACTAATCGGAAGTTCAAGATTACTATTTACATAATTGACAACGATATAAGGGCCTCCAAACTGCGCATTCAGTCATTGTCCCGTTTTAGCGGTCAGGAGAACAAATTACGTCAGAGGAATGAAAAACCCGCCTTTCGCGGTCAAGAACTAAAATATAATTTGAGTATCTGTCCCATAATCCCATGCGCTTTCCCTTTAGGCAAGACACGGTCTCTCCTGGCGGTATTCAAATAAATCATTTCCAACTAATACCCACTGCTTAGCGGGTTTGGTGCACATTAAATCTGGTGGAGGATCCAAGTCCTCCCGTTGGTTTAGTCTGAAGTCTTCGTGAGGGATGTATGAGCTTAAGGTATTCGTATACCTTCGGAGAAATTTTTTGAAATACATTGGTATTTGTAATCAAAATGTTTTTTATTGCTAAAATATAACCTAAAACTATGCAAAACACATTTAATATTCTGCTTTTAATTAAAAAAAATTTGGAGCGGAAAACATGGTGGAAATAGTGCATAAATTGACTATCAGAATAACGGTCATAACTCAAAAGTAAACAAAAGTACCATTAGTCTGTAAATTTTATCTTATTCATCATAACAATTCTTGGGACTCGTACTACTTTCATGAAGAAAATAATGTTACTACAATTTTTTATCGTGTTTCGAGTCAAATAACAATGAAAAATCAAAAAAAGAAAAGTTATAACAATTCATGATTTACACTTTTGTTACTAAAAACGTATCAATTTTACAACCACGAAAGTAGTAGGGGTTCTTAAAACCTATATAAGAAAGATACTTGCAAAAATTTTAATTAATTTAGTTCTTAACGGTTTCTGATATCTACGTTGCCGTATATGAATATGTCGAGAAAATTCATTCTGAGAAAAATGAGAAAAAAAAAAAAACTTTCAAATGCAATTAAAAATTAGCTACCGAGTGAAAGTCAAATCCCTGTAACATAAGTTCTGAATAAAGTATTAGCAAAATACAAACACTATTAAAAAGAAAAAAATTTAAATTTTATACTGACATTAAAATTAGAAATTTGAAAACTTTTAAGTGTTGTCCTAGTCACTTAACAGAGGCTGAGTATTACGGGATTCATCTTCAACAACTTTCGTATTACTTCTCAGTGTGACTTACAATCACGCTTTTTCTGACGGAACTTCAATTGGAGATTTGAACTTATTGACTATTTAGACTTTAAGATGCCTCTACTGTGGAATAATGAAGGATATACGTCACAAATGTGTACAAAAAATGAAACATTTGTTGCTTTTAATTGCCTCGGTTATCTTAAGGTATCCATACACCTTTAAAACGTAATTTTTGTCAAAACTTTCGATTTTCTAATTTTAATGACAGTTTAAAATTTAAACTTGTTTCTTTATAATAGTATTTGAATTTTGCTTATACATTATTTAGAACTTAAGTTACAGGGATTTGAATTTTACTCGGTAGCTAATTTTTAATTGCATTTGAAAGTTTGATTTTGATTTTTCTCAAAATTAATTTTCTCGACATATTCACATATGGGAACGTAAATATCAGAAAAAGTTATGAACCAAATTAATTTAAATTTTGGAAGTATCTTCCTTATATAGTTTTTAAGAACCCCTACTACTTTCGTGGTTGTAAAATTGATATGTGTTTAGTAACAAAGGTGAAAATCATGTACTGTCGTAACTTTTTTTTTTTTTTTTTTATTTTCATTGTTATTTGACCCGAAGCACAATAAAAATAGCAGTAATATGATTTTCATCATGAAAGTAGTACCAGACCCAAACAATGTTATGATATAAGATAAAATTTACAGGATACTGATATTTTTGTTTACTTGTGAGTTACGAGCGTTATTTTGATAGTCAATTTATGTACTATTTTCACCATGTTTTCCACTCCAAATAATTTTTTGAACTAAAAGCAGATTATTAAACGTGTTTTTCATAGTTTTAGGTTACATTTTAGCCTTAAAAATATTTTGATAGCAAATATCAATGTATTTCAAAAAAATTTCTCCGAAGGTGTACGGATACCATAAAGTCAAAGTAAAGAGACAAAAATAAGTTTTAAGAAAGAGAATTAGAAAAAAGGATGGTAGAAAAGAGATCAAGAGAATGAGAAAAAAAAAATACCATAGATCCAATTTTATCGTACGAAAAAAAAAGCATTAAACAAATCTTGCCTTTATACACCCTTAGAAGAAAGGAAAAATTCCAGTAAACGAACAATTGCTCTGTTCACAACAAGGAACTGGAATACTGTTATCGCTTAATTTTAGATCCTTTTCGGAGCCTCTGAGGCCCGAAAGCGATTTGGCATTCCACGTGCATTCTTGTCCCATTGACACAGTGTTCGGAGGGCTTTTTCGTGACTGTGGAAACTCTCTTCCTCCCTTTGAAATAGAAATACCCGTGACAGGAAGTTGATGCCCGATCTTTTTTCCTCGGGGATTTTATATCAAACATCGCCAATCCACCTAAATACCCCGACTCATTAATACCTGGTATCCGTGTTGTGGAACAGAAGGAGTTGCCCGACATTTTGATTCGCAGAATGGGCCGATCGATAATTGCATCATTGTTTTGAATAATTCTCGGAGGATCGATGATATCTGTAAGTTTTTCGTAAATGGATCATTTTGACCATTCGAAATGTCGGCCAACGTAATGGAAACTGTATCAGTTTTATTTAAATGTCGAATCAATAACGCAATGGAATTCAAATAGTAAAATTAGAACAGTCATCAAACGCTTAAATTTGTGAATATACAGTAGAACAATCGATTATCCGAATACTGATCAACCGAAACATCGATGAACCGAAAGTGTTCCAGTCGCCCAAATTCTGTCCAGCTGGTGTCTTTGAATCGTTTGAGAGGTTCAGAAGGAGGGGGGAGTAGCAGCTTGGAAGAAAAATAAAATTTTGGACTCCTTTTCGTAAGATGTTAGTCTACTTTAATGGCCCTTTTGAACTTGCCAAACTAGGCTAGTCAATTCTGTATCTTATTTGTAACAAATACGATACAAAATATGATATAGAATGTTTCGTGCTTAGTATCACTGTTTCTTTGTTTCATATTGCTTTGATGACATTGGTATACCTTTTTTCGTTTAATGATTGGTTATTTAATTTATTAGTTATTCGAACAGCCCCATTCCCCAATTGTTTCTGATATTGTGTATCTTTGCTTTCCTTACATGGTGCAGAGATCACCAATAAGGGCTTAAAGCTACACGGGAGCACAACCACCCCAGCCAATCCAACCAGTATTTTCTTTTATTCCAACAAACTTATAAAGAGGTGTTTACATTAAAATCAAAAAGTACAAGCTAGAGTGAGCGAGTAAGTAGCATTAGAGTTTTATGGCGCAAAAGCAACTCTGACGCCAAACAAGATCTTGTAGCTAAAATCGGAAAAAGGTAAAAATTGGTAGAAAAGAAGGAAGGTCGAAAATAGAGAAAGAACGCTAAAGTATTCTGGGTGTGCGTCACCCTTGTTTACCAAAGACAGTAATAAGATATTTCGGGTATATATCAAAGACATTTCAAGGCATATCGAAGACACATCAAGACACAACAAAGAGGCTAAAATATCCAGACGGTACGACATCCGTGTTTTGCAAAGCTTTCGGTTCTACGGGAACATATCAAAGACATATTAAGAGAGTGTATATATATCTTTTCTTTAGTAAGTACTTACCTGATGAAGGTAAGACCGGAGGTGTCAATACAAGCTGGAAGAGATAATTTAAAAGTATATAATTAGTTCACATATATTTTATTGGATTAATCCAATTTATACATACAATAATTTGACAATCAAGTAAGATAATTAATTTTTCATTGGAACTAGGAGAACAATAAGAAAAACCTAATACTAGTCTACAAACTAAACTACGCGAACTAATAACTTAACTACCTAAATGTAGTCTATAACTCTGTACCTAAACTACCCTAATAACTAATCTAGAAAGAGAAAACAAATATGTTAGTTAAATAAAACACAGTTATTAACATAATAGTTGGTTAAATATAAACTATAAACTAAAACTAACTATAATAAAACATAAATTTAACAAAAAGTTTTGAGAATAATTTTAATTGGACGAACAAATTTTTATTTTGAATACATTATTTACGTACAATTTAAATTGGTTATCGATTGAAATATATTTTTTCAGCGTTGTTGATATGTTTAATTTTTTTCCCGAAACAAATGACAGACACATGAACTATAACTGATCAAGAACTTTTGGAAAGAGTGCTTAAAAAGTCGCCAATCTACTTAAAAGTATAAATTATATTAATGTATAATATCCATATCATAAATAACAGCGTATTATTTTAATGATACTGATTGATGACTCATTGTTTGTGAAAATAAACCATGTCCAAATATTTATTAATTTTTTCCCAGAAAAATGCAAAATCAGTTTAACTTTCATCATAAATTATTACAAATCCACAGAAACCTATTCCCACACGCTGAACCTTTCGTCAACCCACATAAATGCATAATCAGTCAACGTGTCGCAAGGCAAAGATAATTGTTACATATTTTGATTCATAGTCGAAACTGATTGATAATGCTTTGTGTGCGAAATGTTTTCAAGATGATTGATGATCATGTTAGAATTTTTTTTTTATTAAAATAGATTTTAAGAAAATAGTGGCAGTTATTAGAGCGTTTTACTGTCATTTCCATAAATGTAACAAATCGGTTTGTCTCCGAGATTTGAAATAGATGTGTTAAATCTATTTTTAGTGAATGCATCTTCATGATATTTAAGATCTTGTATGATTGATTGAAGGGTTTGGCTCAGTCATGTTTATAACGTAGGGTAAACTGATTTACTATGCAGATTCCGCGATTGAACGAGCGATTTTTTCACCTAAATGGTTATGCGTCAGTTTAAGGTCTAGATTAGAGGTTTTTTCCCAAAGAATTTTCATAATCATGGGAAATCTTAGCTTCAGGTGAGAAGTTTCATTAGTTCTGAGTTTGAGATCACACATCTCATATAATAAGGCTCATGAACTAAAGAGTTCTTTTTATTTAACTTATTAATTTCCATTGTCTTTATTTGAGAGGCAAAGGCATTGTACTTTTACTAAGCCTTGTACAGTAAGTTTAAACTTCAGGTTAATGGAATAGTAAATAGTTTAAAGAGGATGAGAAACAAATACGAATTGTAAATGAATCGATACATGAACCAACAGAATTACCCCAAATCCAGTCTTTATGATCGAATGTAAATCGAGAATATATTTTTCCCAAAAACATCTTTCTAAAATTCAAAACCCGCACATAAGCAAAAATAGAAGAAGAAATAAACGAAAAAGGACTTTAAAATATTCCTATGAATTTTTTTGTTTTGTTTTTGTTTTACATGAAGGTTGCATTCAAAACACTCAAAAGATGGTTAAAGTAATATTGATATATCGTTATTTTTTTATTTGCGTATTATTTATAGTATTTTATTATAATATCTAGAGTACGTTTTGGTATTTTTCCGCACCCGGGTGCGCATATAGCGAATATCGGTTTTTCCGTTTCTGGCGAAGTTTCGACAAACCAGTAATAGAAACACTTTCGAAAATAAACCAACTTATTTTAGTAAAAAGAATGATTATTTTTCCTCATAAGTTTACGTTGTGTTCTAATGCGTCAAAAATTTGCTATATTTGGCGATTTCTCGCTTACGCGCGGATAAAGGAAAATGACCTACGTTTTTTTTTACGAGCTAGCGGATCTATGTACGAAAAGTCCCCCCCCCCCTCCCCTTATGATTTAGCTGAGAAAAGTTCCAAAAATTCTCGGCATTTATCAGGGAATATAAGGTATTTAAATTTCAAGTTGTAAATCCGTGATAGTTACTATGATTCTTGGTAGTATGTTGGCTGTTGGAGGAAGTGTATTTAATCTCTCATGGTCGCAACATTGACCTTTCCTTTCGATTGCATTTTAGAACACTATTATGTACAAAATTAGAAAATGCATGGTGTTGGATCTGCGGTGGCCCTTTTCAACAACGACGATAGAAATTGTAATACCTTAGTAACTAACACGAGGGATAATCCCTTTTGGTCTGGTTGATCAGAGCACTACAAAAAGCGACCGGACAAGCTTTCTTCAGAAACAAATATTGAAGATAGGTAACGTCGTTGACACTCAAGACCAATAGTCTTTCTTAACTGCGGAGTAGAAGACAACTCTTCCGTCGAAGCAATGACCTTGAACTTGAAGGTAGCATGTCCTAGAACTACTAATTGTAAGTAACCCCAACGCCAAAACTTGTCTCTGTGTGTCACGCTGAAACAACTACACATTCATCCCAACCAGTGATATTTAAACTTGGGTGCACGCGTCAAATTACCCACCATCTCAATCAGAGACAACCTCTGACGTGAGATGTAAACGAAACTCAATAAAACAGGGAGGGGGGATATCGATTACAGTTTTTGCTGGAAACGTGACCTTCTTTACAAATATCATTCAATATGCTTCTCTTCGTATCATCACGATGATACTGGAGGAGGAGTATGTGGCGGCTCTCTTCAATAATGGCAACAAGATTTAAAACGCCTTTATCTAATTAACCAAAGCCAAAGATTCTTTAGATCCTACCTTGTTGGTTTGCATGTATTTTTTCGGCGCATTTCGTCTCCTTTGTTGAGAGAGATGTAATGCACCGTTATTCCTTCTTTTTCAATCATAAAGTTTATGTATAATAGTTTCTAATAAGTAATCTAACGAATGGAAAGTCGCACTATTATAATAATCAAGTTATTTTTCAGATCTCTGAATAATCAACAGTTATTTCCCGATGTTCTGTATTTGTGGATACAACCTATTCGCTTCAGAATCTGACATTCGATATAATAACTTACTACTTATCCGATCGGAATCTAACGGGTTCGAGTCTTTATTAGATTTCAAAATGAGGGTCCGAACCCTAGGCAGTTCCTTCCTGCATGTTGATCACTCCTTGCACTTATTTGTTAACCCAACCTTTTTAAGATTTCTCTCCACAATCAGCTTCAATATTACATTCTTCGCTGATTTTTAGTGCTCTTATCTTCAATAATATTAATAAATCGACTAAAGTCCCGTTTTATTTATTGAGAGGAATTCAATTCAATCACGGCCGCGGTGGCCTAGTGGTCATGGTTTCGGATTCGTAGCCGGCGGTTTTCGTTCAGTCGCGGATTCGAATCTTGGCCGCTAAAGATCCACTGTGTAACCGGGGCTGATGCACGTTAAATCTGTCGGGGCCCAAAGTTCTCCCGTTGGCGAGGTGTGGAAGTTGGGACAGGGTTTACCAGCTCAGGTGTCGTTCTCGTCACTTGACCGAGGTTCAAAATTACGAGGTCCGTCGCCACTAGTCATCATGTTGTTTTTAGTGTGACGTTAATAAAATACTAAAAACTAAACTCAATTCAATCACACTATTTTCAATTTTCCAAAGTCTGAGTTTAATGGGGGGGAGGCATACAACCCTCATTATTGAGCGATAAAATAGGTAATAAAAACGTTCGTATATGGTGACTGTATTCATTTGATTTGTTTCCTATATTGTTAAGATTATTGATAACTGATTTAGCGTTTCGGCTGAAACTCACATGAATATTGTTAATTTTTGAATACATCTTCGCAATAAAATTAAAGAACACAATTCATTTAAATTGCGCAAAAATAAGAATTATCGAGCACACTTTTCTTCCCGTACATAGAAATATCGGTATGTGGTTTCTCTGGTGAATCGATCGAAAGGGATAAAATCGAATCAAATGAATAAAGAAAAAAGAAACATGTTAATGTGCAATACCACTCATTATATCACATTGTTTTGGTGATGTTTTGTACTACATGTTTAATGTATCAAAGAATTCACCGCTACAAAATATCGAAAAAAAAAATTCTTTTGTATACAGATAAAATATTTAATGTAAAATATGATGTGGTTACCTTAAAATCGAATAATACTTCTATTTCTACTTTAATTTAGTGGCAGTGGTAGTTAGTGATTTTAGTGACGAACTCATGACCTGCATCATTTCTGTCGAGTCGTGCGTTCGAATTCATTTGCCACTAAAGACTCGCCGGGCAGGGACGCTGAAGCACATTAAATCTGTCGAAGCTCCAAGTATCGCATTTGGCGTGGTGGGGAAGTTTAGAGAAGATGTGCCATCTCAAGTGTCGTCCTCGTCACACTTGACCGAGATACAAAATTACGAGATACGTCTCCAGTAATCCTCGTGTTGCTTCTAAGTGTGATGTAATAAATCAATTTAATTTTGTATTCCTCCAACATTGTTATTATTTCAGGACAAAATAATGAACAGCGGGGATGGTTTCAGGAACAAATATTATTTAATATTCGACACGTTCCACAACACATAACAGGATAATAAACATATATAAAACACAGATTCACGAATATCACTCCATCATTCTGCTAACGAAGTCTCTCGCCTTCCATCGAGCTTGCGCTTCTAACCAAAAAGAAATGTGGCGCCATCTGGCCTACTGTTTAATAGTACATGGAAGGTAGAGCTAAATTACAGTGTTACACTTTTATTTTATTATGAAATTACATCACTTTTTATTTTTTTTTAGGTATACAATTCAATACTTAGTTACTCATATCGAACAACTTTTTTAATTGGGAGAAAGAGGTGGAGGAGGTATTTTTTGTGGATCTTACGAGAACAGTTTTCATAAAAAAAATTAGAAATTAATCCTAATTGCAAGCTTCCTCCTGTGTTTAAGAGGTTTTTCAGCTGTGAAAAAAATGTATTTCGAAATCTTATAACACTTCCTGTTTTCACATAGTAAGTATTAAGACGTACTCGTTTTGGAAGCTGTAAAAAATATATTTCTTATATATATATAAAAATTTATTTTTCCTGTTATTTTTCCATCAGTTCAATTTTTTTGGTTGTGTGTTTATTTATCGTTTCAAAATACTCCTAGCAAAAGAAAATAACTTTTATGTTTTGTAACAAACGGATATTATATAAAAAAAAATAAAATAAAAGCTCTCTAGAGATATCTTATGCAACCGGAAAGAAAAATCAATGCACAAAAAATAGTTTACTAAATTGGTTACGGAAGAAATAAATATAAATAAAATATAGATTTAATAAATATAAATATAAATTACAGTAATAAAATCTAATAGGTTTATCGAGAGGCCGGAGCATTACTTTTAAAATAATAAATACAAACGAAACTTAGTTTAAGAAAAATTATTCTTAAGATATTTTGAGTAAAATTTGTCTTAAATATTTATTGAAATAAAGAGTTTCCAATTCTGTTTATTATTTTAAAAGCAATACTTCAGCGTTTCGATAAACCTATTTGATTTTAATGCTATAATATTTACTTATATGTATTTTTACTTTAGATTCATTAGTTGTATGATATTATTGGATATTGACTTGCTTACAGAATAAGGAAAACAAAAAATAAATCCAAACTGAAATAATTCTTGCGCAACACGTCATTTTTTTGCCTTTTGAAATTTGTGTGAGTCATTATCACTTGTTTATTAATATGCAGTTCTACGAACTAATAGAGGTTTTCTCGAACTTATATCTTGTCCCGAATATTTCTTCTTTTTCTTTTCTTTTTATTCTAATTACAGTAAAAAATATTTATTTATTAATTTTTAACTGCAACAACGCCTCTGAAGAGAGTAATAGTTAGGTACAATACCCGTGAGTTCACATTGCGATTTCTGTAAACCTCTAGACATTGTTGAATGTCTGGGATTTGCGAGTAAATGGGAACTTCTATCCTTTTTTATTGGCATTTTGACGAAAAGGTTATTCAACCGTATTGAATTAAGTTTTCTGCGAAAATGTATTTTAATTTCACTTTCAAAAATAGGACTAAATGAACTGAAGAGAACGTTTTTTTTTTTTTTTTTTTTTT